>ML096392.1:0-26393 GCA_003697995.1 Taxidea taxus jeffersonii | reverse complement strand
GTGTGTGTGTGTGTGTGTGTGTGTGTGTGTGTGTGCGCGTGTGCAGGCACGCAAAAATCATCATTTTGACAGCTGTACAAATACATTCCTTAGATGCCAAGACAATGTCAAATGCCAGTCAATGATGGACAACAGCCTCTGGAATTCAGGCATTTCATGAGCAAGTGCTTTAATACTTTGGTGACATTGTTGGCGGCATGGGTTAGCTAAATTACAACATGAAAAACTCTTGCATTGCATTAAAATCTTCAGAAGCCCACAGGTTCGCTCCTTCAGTGATAATGTCAGTGTAAGACCCACTGCAGGTGGCAGTGAACATATCTAGATTGTTTCTGAGTCTTTTAGCTTCTTCACATAGTTCCTTTTGTCACTTGCTGAAAATGGATGTTTTGCAAAGAGGGGTGCTAGTCCTCAATCATGAATTATTCTTCTGGTTTGGGAGCAAGAATTTGACTTCTGACCCAAAGAGGTGGTAAACTCAAATAGGTGAGAGAATATGGTTCTGTCCAATTGCTTATTGGCCAAAACAAATAAGCAGTAGGCACACACACACACACACACACACACACACACACACACACAAGTTTAAATCCCTTGGGACTCTTCTCTGGGTAAAGCTGGCCCATTGACACCCCCTTAAACTGGGCCTGGCAGGTTTTGTTACAATAGCTCAGGGCCCATGAACTGAGGATTAGGAACAAATATTTCCTTTCAAAAGAAACAAGCTCCCCCTCTTCAGGGAGTCTTCCAGGTAGAGTGTGCTAAACTTGGAGATTTCTTGGAGACTCAGGTTGTGTGGGACCTTGTCCCAAATGCCAACAGTAATGACAGACAGATTTCCTTCTGTGTAGGAAATAGGTACTTCTAAAATGGCAATGGAACTAATGGGAATGATGAGCAGAGTCGACAATCATAGGTGACATTAGCTTCAAAAGTAGAAGGTTGATCCAGAAAAATGCCAAAGACTGGGGATATTGAAGGAGGAAGGTAAAGGGTGGAGAGGGAGAAGGAAAAAGAAAGATAGAGGGAAGGAGAAATAGCAGAGCAAGGCTAACAGTTGGAGATTCTTCTGCATATTCAGAGGTTAGAGATAAAGACTGAGAAACAAGGCTGGCATGAGAGGGAGATGATAAAATTGGGACAGGATTGTTCTGTCATCTCGGGCAGAAGCTGTCCACTATCCAAGATCATCTGCTC
Organism: Taxidea taxus jeffersonii; assembly: GCA_003697995.1. NCBI lineage: Eukaryota > Metazoa > Chordata > Mammalia > Carnivora > Mustelidae > Taxidea > Taxidea taxus. The sequence goes on along the minus strand of ML096392.1, from coordinate 25,196 downwards.
GTACCACGTTTCTTAGGAAATTTGTCTCCTTTGTGTCATCATCTGCTTCAGAAGAGTTTCAGGAAATTCTCAGTTTTAAGTCTCCACTTAAGGGAGAAGACTGAACTGAGATGTATTACTAAGCAGTGTATTGAATTTGGAGGTATAAAGCCAGGGAAACGTGGTTGCTCTATAAGATTCATAGCCCTCAAGTCTTGTATAAGGCAAAGACAGGAGTGCTACAGGGACAGGTACAAGAAATGAGTAAATCTGCAACAGTGGATTATTGTCCCTCCAGTGCTTTGGGCTTAAGAGATACTGGGGCAATTTAGAAAGAGGCATTATGGGATCTCATAAGGTGCTAGAGTCTTTCTTTCTCCCGCATTTGTAGGTGATGAAACCCAGAGGACATCAGAGACTAAGAAAAGTAAATCAGAAAAATGAGTTAATTCTAAGGAAGAAGAGAGGTAGGGAAATAAGAGTGTAGGGTAATCGAGGAAAGCCAGCATGCAAGGGCATATTGGGTCATCCCAGTCGGAGAGGCCAAGAGAAAGCCCTTCTGGTGAGCCCTTAATACTGGCTTCTTACTGGGGCAAAAGGTCCCACTCCTGATAGGTTGAGGGCCAGGGGAGGATGGAAAGATTGAGAAAAAAAGCATGTTGACAAATTAAGGGTCCCAAGGAGACAGGAAACTGCTATATTTGTGGAAGGACCTTTATTTCCCTCAAACTATTTAAACTGTACTGTCATAAATTCATGATATGAGCTTTTCTCTTTTTTATGGTATTATCTGCAAAATGCTAAGTGTTGTAATTCATGGAAAGGTGTGGTCTGTCAGCCTATTTTATGCTTTGGAGCAGCATCTGATATTTCAGGCTTCGGACCAGTAATAAAAAGGCGCTGATCACAGATGAGGGGTGGCCTAATCAATCTGTAAAGTTAAAGACAGACTCACCACATGCTTGTTGACAGGACTGGATTATTCCCCAGTCAATGAGGGCAGGGGGTTGGGAGGCAGGGGAACCTTCAGGAATCACTCTCCTAACTCTAGGGCTTTGGCATATCTGGAGGAAGTGTGTTATTTCTATGAGAGTTAGCTATGTCCTCATTTATGGTGACCATTTGGCCTTGTCAACCCAGGTTCGGTCACCCCTTGGTCCCACTAAAAGGTGTGCTAACTGACATAGGGCAGGGTGCTCAGGAACATAAAGCCCCCCGAATTATCCTGAATTGCTCAATACATTTCTCTCTACTCTTTCAAGGATTTGGGAAATCTTTGACCTGGTATGGAACTCAGCCCAAAACTAGATTGTGGTTCAGGGTGTCGGATTTGGGTTGGGACCTTCTTGGAAAGGACCAGGTAAAGGTCTGGGTCTAAAGGTGAGAAGGAGGGAGGCCTGGGTGGCTCAGTCAGTTAAGTGGCTGCCTTTGGCTAAAGGTCATGATCCCAGGGTCCTGGCTCTCAATCCCAGGGACTGAGTCCTGGCATCTGGCTCCGTGCTCAGCAGGGAGTCTACTTCTCCCTCTGCCTGCTCTGCCTGCCGCTCCGCCTGCTTGTGCTCTCTCTCTCTGATAAATAAATAAGTAAAATCTTATAAAAATTTTAAAAATAAAGTGAGAAGGAGCTGAGGAAGGGCAGGTGAGGAAAGGAGGGCAGGGATCAGGAAAGGAGGGAGGCCAGAGAGAACTGGGGTTATGAGAGACAGAAACAGCTAGGCAAGAGGGGAGTCGGTCTTTGTGTAGAAAGAAAGCTGAAGTTGTTTAAAAGAGACCTCCATAGGTGGAAGTCTATCTGAATTGCTCTTTTTTTCAGTGGCTTCTTCTTACACATTAAAGAAAACCACCCATTTTAAGTTAGCTACTTTTCTTTGGCTCCAGGGTATCATGCAAATATATAAGTTCTGACTTGTCTCAAGAGCCCCACCTTTGGAGCTCCTCACTGGAGTTCAATATAGTCTTTCCTGAAGTCCTATTACTTAAAGAGGAACCTAACAGTTAGGATCAGTGTGGCAGAACATATGACTCCTGGGGGTGGATGGAGTGGGGAGAGAAATGTTGGGTTTGTGTTTTCCATAATAAAAGAGATCCTAGATGGAAGAAGGGAGAAGCGCTTTGTCCTACCTTAAGACTATCATCAAATTCTCTACTTGCCCAGAGAATCCCAAAAGATGAAAGTAAATAGACGCAATAGATGCAGCGACTTATCAGACAATAGGTTAACCTTTCAAAGAAACCCAAGCCTGAAACGTTCATGCAACAAAGGAAAACTGGAGCACAAGATTGAAGGAGGACCCAACAGAGGTCACCAAGAAGGGAAGAAGCAAGAGTTCCTCAGCATCTTCTCTCCATCTCTGAAACTTTGGAAGGATTCAGGGCTCATCTAGGCTCTGCATAAGTCATGGCATCCAACTGCCAAGGCAAAAAAAAAAAAGTTATAAATGATCCAAATAGAGGTTGAGGGCTTTATTCAGCTGATATGCCTCAGGGAGCACCTCAAAATTAGGTAATACTCTTAATGGAAGTAGGATTGGAGTTGTTATAGGACAAGAAGAGAGAGCTCGGTGACTTTGGTCTTGTCCCAGGTTACAGTTTTCTTTATCTGTGATTGCTGCAAAGCTCGCTGTTGCAAAGGTTAGGATGGAGTGATTTCTGTGCCTCTTTCTCAGGTCACAAAATTTCATTTTGGCAGCTGACAGGAGTCTTTGGAAAGCTCTTTGTAAGCCTGGATTGTCTGTTGGCTATCTAATGCCAGTTAGGGTTCATGGGAGCAGGACTGGGAAAAGAAAAAAAGGCCAACAGAGAAGGGGTGGGGTGGGGTGAAGGGAACCGGGGCAAAGTCTAAGCACAAAAAACTAGTGTCTGTTTTAATTTTTTACCATAGGAGGTAATAACCTGGGTTCATTTAGGGGCATAACCCCAGCAGGACATTTCTCCTTTAACCGTTTGGTGATAATTGGGTTTGAGCCCGTGCTTGGCATCTAGGAAGCCCTTGGCAATAGCCCTCCCAAATAGAGCAAGAGTCCTTTGGCCACTGCAGTAGCAGCTAAAGCAAACCCCTAATGGGCAGGTTTTCTATTACTGAAACTGAAGCCAACCAGGGAAAGGGAGGCAGAAAAACTTTTCGACTACTTTTCTGGAACAATGCATTCCTGAACTCTGCCCAGCCACACCCTTGCCCCACCCTGAGGCCCTGGCCACTCCTGAACATGGAATTCACACACAAGCCAACGGCCAAGTTCAGAGCTAAGGAACACCTGTGTCTATGAGGAAATGAGCTGGTCTGATCTCTACCCTCTTCCCAGAGGCTACAAACATGAGAGGCTCACACAGTCTTGCATTTCCCTGCCCAGCAGCAGGACGCAGGCTGACTCATTGGCAAGCAAGCATTAAGCAGCTACTCTGGGCCAGCCTCGGTGAATACAAAAGTGAATAACACCAAGCTATGAATAAACACTTGATAAATTTAGCTTTCCTCATACGTCTCTTTGCTCAGCAAAGAGCTCTCCCAGAATTGGCAGAATCCACCATTCACAGGATCTGAATATCAGATCATTGAGAAGTTCAGAGTCTTGAAGCTTTGTGTCAGGATGGTAAAGTAAGGAGGAAATATAGAACCTGAGAGGTCCAACTTTCTAGCTGATTTTGACTGATCTCAGTCAAAATATCAGGGTTTTTCCTAGAAGCCACCGATGCGGCCCTAACCCCACACCTTCTTCATTTTATATTTGTTCTGGTTCCAATACTAGAAGGGTAATTCTTTTTCTTTTTATATATAATCTTGAAGTACCTTGGGTAAGAAGGGGCTTTGACACATTGGGGATTACAAAGTGCAAAACGAAGAGTATATTAAAACAGATGTGTGGGGTCATTTCCCTGGTCTAGCTCACCTATCCAGGAACATTGCAAAGCTCATAACCAGTCTCCATGAGGGTAGTTCATGGAGAGCTTGGAAGCTCTCCATGTGCTTCCAAGACTAGGCCATACCTGCCAAAGATTCTTTACCTGCAAAAGATTCTTTACCCCCTGCCTCTGATAGGGTTCCTAGAAGCAGTGGCTGACACAGGAATTTCTGTGGAAGTTATGTATTGAAGAAGGGCCCTAGGCAGGGGACGCGGTGTGGTTAGCAAGAGTGTGACCTCAGTAGGAGACTGGCTTTAGCCTGATCCCACAGGGCAGCTCTTGGCACACCGATCGCATCTTTATATGTTACTGGCCAAGGTCTGCTGTAGGCAAAGGAGATTGCTGGGCAATCTAGAGAAGAAGGCATCTGTAAGTTATCAGCTAACAATTGCAGCAGCTGGAATATGAGTGTAAGGGCAGGAAAAAGAATCCAGATGAGGCATCAACAGTCTCCTCTACCACTCCTTCCATCACTATCTTCTAAATCAGGAGTCAGCAAACTTTCCATAAAGGGCCAAGTTGTGAATAGTTTAAGCTTTTGCCATTTGGTCCCTGTCACAGGCACTCAGCTCTATCATCGTAGCACAAAAGTAGCCATAGACAAAATGTAAATAAATGGACAAGATTGCGTTCCCATAAAATCTTATTTACAAAAACAGGCTACTGTGTCTTCCACCTGCTGTTTTGGAAACAAACAGGGTTCTTGGTCTGCCACTGGCATTGGGTAAGAGAGCAGATGTGGACTGTGGTGGAAAATACTGGGCTTCTAACCACAGCCCTGTCTCTCCCCAGCTTTGGCTCTTTCACATATCGGTGCCAAAAACCCAATTCAAATGAACTCAGGGAAAATAGAATAGGGGAAAGGAGTACTTAGTGACTCAGGTAATCTAACCATGGGCAGGCTGGCCTCAGGAATGACAGTTCTAAGACATCAAACTCTTTGGGGCCTGCCCTCTATTTATTCAACATTTTGGCTTTGCTGTCCTCTACTAAGAGTAGACTTGATTTCTTTTTTTTTTAATTAATTTATTTATTTGGAGGGGCATGGGAGCAGGGTACAGAGAGAGAGGGAGGGAGAGAATCCTAAGTAGACTACCCACTGAGCACAGAGTCCAACACAGGGCTCAATCTCTCGACCCTGAAATCATGACCTGAGCTGAAATCAAGAGTCGGACACTTAACCAACTCAGCCACTTGGGATCACCTCAACAGACTTGATTTCTGCACCAGGGAACATGGCCTCAGGCAGTTCTGGATTCAAGTATGAATGACCCTAACCCTGGAAAGGAAAGAGTATCTTCTCTAGCTTGGGTGAGGTAAGAAAATCAGCAGAAGGGACGCCTGGGTGGCTCAGTTGGTTAAGCGGTTGCCTTCGGCTCAGGTCATGATCCCAGCGTCCTGGGATCGAGTCCCACATCGGACTCCTTGCTCGGCAGGGAGCCTGCTTCTCCCTCTGCCTCTGCCCGCCTCTCTGTCTGCCTGTGCTCTCTCTCTCTCTAACTAATAAATAAATAAAATCTTTAAAAAAATCAGCAGAAGAAAATTGGGTCATTCACCCTCCTTCCCATCTCCATGGCCAGGATGATAAATAGGGTCTGACACAAGATAAGTGTTAAGGAAAGCCTAGATCAGGCCATTGGGGAATCATTTTGACCCAGAATCTGCATGAATTATGTCAATACAATAACCTGTGGAGCCTTAGTTTCTTCTCCTTCCTCTCTGCCTATTATAAGATTTCAGTACTTGACAAACATTTTTGAGCACATACTATGTACCAGGTACTGTGCTAGGTGGGTAGTGTTTAATTCGTATGAATAAGACAGAAATATCTGTCTTCACTTACATTCCTACAAGTGAGCTTTGCAAAACCCAAAACAGCAGACCCAGATCTTGGTCCCAGTGGTTTGAGAATCACAAAACAAGGTACGTGGCTCTAAAGAGTAGTTCCCATTTTACTGTTTCTACTTCTTTTCCCTTCATTGTCTCTATCCTATTGCATTGTCCTCCATCATGCCATGGAACCACCCTGGAAAAGGTCACCAGGTACTTCCTTATTGCCAAAATAAATGCATTTTTGTCCTCACTTGCATTGAATTTGGATGCAGTTGAAGTTGTTGTCTATTGCCTATGTTCTGAAACTGTCTTCTTAGAAGGCAGTAACTCTTCTGGTTCTCCTCCTAGATACTTGAATGAGAGGTCAGTTAATGATGCTTTAAAATTTTTATTCTCTATGCTTTTTTAAAATAAATATGAGGTTTTATACTGAAAACCTAATCTTTAAGTAACTTAAGTTAAATGAGGTTAATCAGAAAGTTTGAAAGTCTTAGGAGTCAAGAGAAATGGTTTTTAAGATTTTATTCATTTATCTGAGAGAGAGAGCGGCGTGCGCACAAGGAAGGGGAGGGGCAGGCAGAGGCAGAGGGAGAAGCAAGCTCCCTGCTGAGCAGGGAGCCCCTTGCAAGGCTCAATCCCAGGACCCTGGAATCATAACCCGAGCCGAAGGCAGATACTTAACCGACTGCGCCACCCAGGCGCCCCAGAAAATGGGTTTTAAATCCAACCCGAATTCTATTCAGCTAACAGGATAAATTCTGCACATTTCATTGACTCAAGAAGAGGGAATATTGCTAGATTCAATTTATTAAACATCGATTATACATTCTCTGCACCAGATATGTAATACTAGGCATGAAAGGTATCAAGATGATGAAGAGTCTGCCAAGAACTTTCACAAAGAGTATTGGGGGAGGGGCTGGGAAACTTCTGTAGATGAAATCATTGTCTTGAAGGATGAGCAAGTGTTTTGCAGGCAAACAAGGTGGCATGCCAGACAGGGTCAGGGCAGATGTATCAGAAAACAAAGCAAAGTTGGTGCTGGGAGTCCTGATTGAGGTCCTCATGACTGAATTGTGAAATTTAGGGGTGGGGACAGAGGATCCAAGATAAGGCCAGAAGGAAGAGAGGAGTCCAATCAAGGAAGGAAATGTAAAATTTGAAATTTCATGGAGGCGATAGGGAGGCAGTGGAGCTGGGGGTCCCTTAATCTAGACATATATGGTTGACCATCTTTTTACATGGGTTAGCTACTTCAATTTCTACTGGGTTGCCTATCCTTTTCTTATGAATTGGTAAGGCTTTATACAATCTGGATCTTAATAATTTGCCTGCCTTCCAACATTGCAAATCTTTTCTCTTAGTTTCTCACTAATTTTTTTATGATTGCTTATGTGTCTTTGCCATACAGAAGGTCTGTAGTTTCATGTAGATACATGGTCTTTTACTTTAATGAATTCAGAGAATTAATTTTGTATCTTTAAAAAAATCCCTCTCCATTTTAAATGTGAAAAATATTCTCTTGTCTAATTTTATAGTTTTGTTTTTATGGTTAGTTCTTTATACTAGCTGGGGAATTATTTTCGTGCATGCTGTAAGATAGATATCTAACTTTTTCTCTAAAGAAAGAACCATCTTTCACAACACCATTATTGTACTATTATTTTTCACAGTATGAAATGCCATCTTAATCACATTCTAAGTATTCCAGATTTCCCTATGCACATTAATTTATATCTGTAAATATGTATAAAATTGAAAACCACCAAAACTTCAGTTAGAAAATGGTCAAAAGACATAAACAGACAATTCATAGACAAAACATTTGACTCACCTCCAACCTCAATAAAAACATAAAGTACTGATTAAAATAATAAAATAAAATGGTTTATTTTTAAATCAGCAGAATGTCACACTAGTAATTAAAAATAAGCCAGTTAGTAAAGGTACATTTTAATGAACATTCTCATTCTCTGCTGATGAGACTGTAAATTGGTGTAATCTTTCTATCCCTAAAGCATTAATTCTCATTAGCACAAATCATCCTTTAGCAGTGCATTCTAAAGAAACAGTCAGATTCAGTCAAGGATTTTATAAAGGATGTTCATCACAGTTATACTTAAAACCATAACAAATTTAAAGCAACCTAAATGTTGAACAATACCGATTAGTTAAATTAATTATGGTACAAGCATATGAGAGAATATTATGATTTTACAGCTCTATTTTTATAATCGGTTTATCAGTAAAGAAAATGTTTTTACATGACTCAGTATCCATTCATGTCTTGCCAAGTTAATTTCATTTCTTCTTTAAAGGAAAGGACAATCAGACTAATATGTAAGTGGAATTCAACACATTTAAAGGGTGTTTAGAACCCTTAATATACATGTATAGAATTCCTGGTACACTTGGTGGGTTATAGTTGCCTGGTATTAGATATATAGATGTAAATAAAATGTAATCCCTGGCCTCAAGAAGTTCATAATACAAAGATAGAAGATAACAAACAAATGGAAAATAATAATACAGTATTGTAAATGCAAGAGTATTCAGATTCATCCCATAAAAGAGCACAGAAATGGATATGAACTCAATCCAAAGGCAACAGGGCAGAATGACATAGAACTAGTGTATCTGGATTTCTGCAAGATGTTTCAGAAGTACTCTCCCATTCTCTGCATGGATCTCAATGGAAGATACTAGAAGGATAACAAATCAATTTGATAGGTCCATTGCAAAATTGTATCTGATAATCACTCTCTATTAGCATACTTCAGGATGCTGTACTTGATCTTTCTGGTTCTTTCAAAAATGTTTTAAATTATTTGGATGAAGACGCAAAATATATGCTTTAAGCATTTACAAATGACTCAAGGATAAGAGGAATAGTTAACATAAAAGATGAGGGCAGCAACAGTCAAGAACCATCTGGCAAAGCTTAATGATTGACTTCACTGACAGGATGAGAATTAACCAGAATGAAAGTCCCACTTTAATTCAAAGAATGAGTTAGCTTAGAGTAGGTAGCATTTTATATTTTAGAAGACCACGGGAGTCGCAACATCATACTGGAAATCCTAGTTAATGCAACAAAATAAAAGGTTTACAAATTGGGAAGAAAGTGGGCACCTGGGTGGCTCAGTGGGTTAAAGCCTCTGCTTTCGGTTCAGGTCATGATCTCAGGGTCCTGCGATCGAGCCCCACATCAGGCTCTCTGCTCAGCAGGGAGCCTGCTTCTCCCTCTCTCTCTGCCTGCCTCTCTGCCTACTTGTAATCTCTGTCTGTCAAATTAAAAAAATTTTTTTAAAAATAAAAATAAAATATAATTAAAAAAAACAAATAGGGAAGAAAGAAATAAAATGGTCTTTGTTCACAGATAACATGATCATCTATGTAGAAAGTCTGAAAGAATCAACAAAAAAACTTCTCGAACTAATAACCAGCTACAGTAGAGTGGTAAGATAGAAGATCAATACACAAAAGTCAATAATTTTCCTGCATACCAACAAATAACAAGTGGAATTTGAAATTAAAAACACAGTACCATTTCCATTCATACTCCAAAAAATGAAGTACTTAGTTATAAATCTAACAAAATATGTACATGATATATATGAGGAAAACTACAGAACTCTGATAAATGAGATCAAAAAAAGAAGTAAATGCAGTAATATTGTAAGTAAATGGAGAAATATTCTATACTCATGGGTAGGAAGATTCAATATTGTCAAGATGCCAGTTATTCCCAATTTGATCTATTGATTCAATGCAATCACAATCAAAATCCCAGGAAGTTATTTTGTGGGTATCAACAAACTAATTCTAAAGTTTATATGAAGAGACAAAAGACCCAGGAGAGCTAACACAATATTGAAGGAGAAAACAAATTTGGAAGACTGACACTACTCAAATTCAAGACTTACTACAAAGCTACACTACACAAGATAGCGTGTTATTAGCAAAAGAATAGATAAGTAAATCAAAGGAACAAAATAGAGAGCCCAGAAATAGACCTACGTAATATAATCAACTGATCTTTGACAAAGGAGCAAAGGCAAGTCAAGGGAGCAAAAATAGTCTTTTCAACAAACGATGCTGAAACAACCATATATTCACATGAAAAAAAAAATCAGTCTAAGCACAGACCTTATACTCTTCACAAAAATTAATGTAAAATGGATCATAGACCTACATGTAAAATTCAATATGGTAGAGTAGCAAGCTAAACCCCTAGAAAATAACATAGGAAAAAAATCTAGATGAATGACCTGAGTTTGGCAATAACCCTTTAGATGCAACACCAAAGGCATGACCCATAAAAGAAATAATTAATAAGCTGGACTTAATTAAAAATAACACTTCTGCTCTGAGAAGAACACTGTCAAGAGAATGAAAAGACAAGCCACAGACTGGGAAAGGATATTTGTAAAAGACATATCAGATAAAGGACTGTTATCCAAAATATGCAAAGAACTCTTAAAATTCAACAGTAAAAACACAAACAACCCAATTAAAAACTGGGCTAAAGATCTTAACCGACAGCTCAACAAAGAAGATATATAGATGGTAATTAAGCATATGAAAAGATGTTCCATGTCATATGTCATCAAGAAAATAAAAATTAAAACAACAAGATATCACTACACATCTATTAAAATGGCCAAACTCTAGAACACTGACAATACCCGATGCTGGCAAGGATGTGGAACAACGGGAACTCACATTCATTGCTGCTGAGAATGCAAATGGTACAACCACTTTGGAAGATAGCTTGATGGTTTCTTACAAAGCTAAACATACTTTTACCAAATGATCTAGCAATCATGCTTCTGGGTATTTACCCAAAGGAGTTAAAAACACACAAAAACCTGCACATGGATATTCATGCCAAAACTTGGAAGCAACAAAGATGTCCTTCAGTAGGATAGGAGACAAATAAACTGTGGTACATCCAAGCAGTGGAATATTATTCACCACTAAAAATAAATGAGCTAGCAAGCCATGAAAATACACGAGGAAACTTAAATGCATACATTAGTGAAAGAAGCCCATCTGAAGAGGCTATGTATTATAGGATTCCAACTATATGACATTCTGGGAAAAGCAAAACTATAGGAACAGTAAAAAATATCAGTGGTTGTCAGGGGTTCGGGGGAAGAAAAGGTGAATAGGCAGAACTCAGAGGATTTTCAGGGCACTGAAACTACCCTGCAATCACTATACTATACTATACTATAATGGTGGATCATGTCATTATACACTTGTTCAAATCTATAGAATATACACCAAGAGCAAACCCTAATGTAGACCATGGGCTCTGGATGATGATGATGTATCATCATGGACTCATCAGTTATGACAAATGCACCATTCTGATGGGGGGATTTTGATAATGTGGGAGGCTATAGGGAGTCATAGGTTATATAGGAAATCGCAACCTTCCACTCAACTTTGTTGCAATTCTAAAACTGCTCTAAACATATTTTTTTAAAAGATGAACGCATTTTGAGTTCAAGTTCAATGCAATCTTAGAGAACACCAATGCATTTCTGTTCAAGACATGAGATGTGCCAGCATTACAGTCATCTATAGCAGATGAACCACACCTGAAACTAGACAGGTATCTCCCTCCAAGGAAGGACTGTTCCTTACCAGATCACACTGGAAACAAAGGAGAGAATTGGAACTATTTTATGTGAGACAGTGAACATGAGAATCCTTCCCAAGTGTCTGATGGATCACTTATTTTATATGGCAACAGGGGGGAGACAGGGCATGTTAGAAGGGGGCGTGTTTCTCAACATTTGAGAAAGCACTTATGAGCACTTAAGGACAGGTGGTGCATCTAAATAACATTGTCAAAGACTTACTCTGTATCATGGAACTTTCCTTTTAATCCTCACTCCATTTTAGGAAGTCAGTATTACCATTATCCTCATATTACACACATAAAATAGATTTGCTGAATTGAATGAAAATTCATATAAGCTGCCCATAAATAAAACAGATTACCTTCAAGGCAGTAAGTATCCAGGCTGATGCAGAGGGCATGTAGCACTGGGTCCCTTCCAGTCTAAAATGCTGTAATTCTATGATTAGGGGAACTCAAGATCATGTGGGACACAGTTTCTGTGTTCAGGGAAAGTGTGTGAAAATTTTCTAGATGTCATTCAAAAAGAAGCAACAATGAAGAGTCTTTCTGTGAAGCCCTTCTCCTTCCAGCAGGAGGAATTAGTCATGTTTTTCTTCTAGAGACAGCCCCAGATCCATCGACTTGCTGAGCCATCTTGCCCACTGTAGTGGGTGAATTCAATGCCCAGATCCATTGTCTGCTTGAACCCAGATGCCCATGTTTCCAGAGACTTTGGTGTGGAGACAGTTCACATGCCATGGCTTCTACCTCTTTGTTCCTGACTGGTCTTCCTATTCCTCAGCTGAGATGGGAGTCTTATCGACCATACATTTGACATTTTTGAGCATATTTTATGTACTAGGTCCCATATAACTTGTCCAAAAAGCCCACAATAACAGTAAATACTATTGTTATTCCATTTCTTATTAAGTAAGCTCTATATCCAGCACAGATACTGAACCCATGAACCCAAGATCAAGAGTCACATGCTCTACTGAGTGAGTGAGCCAGGTGCACCATTGTTATTGCCATCTTATAGATGTAGAAACTGAGGTTTAGCAAGTCCCTGAAATTCCAGGACTACTACAGGCTGGACCCAGGATTCAAACGTGAATCTATTGATGTCCAAATCCATGCTCTCCCCCATCATCTCCTGGAACTAGTTCTCTTGGCAAAGACCCCCATGTCTTGCCTAAGTGTTACTGTGCTTAGGATCATGGATGGATTGGTTATCTATAACCATGGAGTTTCTACTAACAAGAATTGTACATAAAATATCTCAGGGCTGTGCCCACCAGCTAGATGCCACAGAACTTGACTTCTGAACCAGCAGCAGGCCACCTTGATGTCCTTTAGAGCCAACCACCAAGGCCAAACTGGTTTCTCCTAAACCCCTTTCCATAGGCCCATATTGCTAGATTCCCACCAGGAACTAATAAAGAAGATAAGGATGGAGGAAATGGAGAGGATGTGTGAATCAAAGTGAAATAGTCTGAAAATTTTCACATCCTTTAAGCTCTTGAAATATAACTGAAAGTGTTATCAGAAGTAACTGGGGGAAAGTCAGAGTAAACATTTATGCGAAGCTTGGAGGAATGGAGAAAGATCTAATAAGAGCATCAGCAGAAACAGTAAAGAAGTAATGATATATTTAGTGCAAAAGCCTATCCAAAAAGGGAAGCATATGGAAGAAGGCCATAGCAGGTTACTAAAAGCAGGTAGGTAAGTTTTGATCTCGTGAGGAAAGTCTTTGGAGATTCCAAGAGAGCTATAGACACATTCCCATTTTGAGTCCAGCAAATATCTTAGTCCCACAAACCCAGAGCCTAGACTGGAGATCAGCAATGCTTGGTGGTTCAAGTTCCCTGGGAAAAGGCTTGGAAGAGGCAGAGAGGTTTAGTTGGCTTATCTCAGCATCAGACATGATTACACATCTAGGAGTTGAGATATTTGAGCCCTGGGGAGACTTTCACATATGTGAAGAGGACCTGCAGTTCCCCGGCCTGTTCCTGGAATGCTACAATTCTGGGAATTTGCTAGTCCTGCACTGTGAAGGCATTCTCAGACCTACATAATAGCTCCAGGAGCCGAGAGCAGCTACCTATTAGGGGGATGCTGGAACTGAGATAAAGGCAATGACCAAGGGAAGGTCCCAGGAAATTATTTAATTGGACGTGCTATGTGTGAGCAGTGAGAGAGATGTCAATGGGCATTTCCATCTAGATGGGCTGTAAAATCTCTAGAGGTTTGTAAAGATATTGAACCAGTTAGTGGAAAGATACAATTGAATACAATTATCATTCAGTTGCTATAATGAGTATTGTAATCTCATTATGAGAGTACAAGCCTGCTGACCAACAACATCCTTGCTATAATTGTTAAAATTACTAGCTCAGTGTGGCTTATTTTTTTTTAATTTTTTAACCGCATTGCTCTTGTATTCAATGGAACACTCTCCTTTAACACAGTGTTGAATCATAAGCCAAAAAAAAAGCCCAGAGAAATTTCTGCAGATAAACCAGTGAAAAGAATGCATATTATATATTATTGTCAACATAATCACTCTCTGAAGAGGGAAGGGAAGAAAAAAGGAAGTAGAATGAAAAACAAGGGGCTCAAACCCTTAGACACTGCAAAACATTCACATGTTTGGGATTAAACTAAAATTTAAAAGGAAACCTTCCAGGAAGGAGGGGAGCAAATGGAATCTGAGGTAGCTTAGGTGCTCAGGAAGCATGGAAACGACTCTCAGGGGTGGCAGACAAGTCAAACATGACTTGAGTGGCCCCACCTACCACTCCAGGAGTGCCAAGATGGATGTCAACCCCAGACCTGGAAATTAACCCACTATTCTACAAAGGTGGCAGAGACAAAAGTACTCGCGTTACAAAAAAGAAAAATTTTTTTCACTGCAACCCTTAAAATCTGAGAACCAAAAGAGCCCCTCCTCAACAACTGGCTTGACGTTAACGGCTGAACCTCTGCCTAAACCCATTTGCTCTCTCTTCTCCTTGGGAAGAGAAGAACAAGGAGTGGACAAAAATGAAAGGAATCTAATTGCAGCAGAAGATCAGGGAAGACCATCTCCTTGGATGGAGTCTGAAGGAAGGAAGAGATAAGGAAATAAGAAAAGGAAAAGTAAAAAACTAATAAAAATTTCATGATAAGGATGGAGCCCCCATGTTCTGATTCTGTCCACAAACTCAGGCTACCTTGCCAAACCAGCCTGTCCACCAGGGGCGCTGCTAAAGCTGTCTAGCTGAAAAGGTCACATTGGACTCGGAAAGTCCTCACTCTGATGGTTCAGGCCATTGCAACCCCGGCGAGGGATCTTTGCCGCCATGGCAAGGGGGTACTGGAAGACATACTGCCACGGAGCAGAAGGGTTGTGGTGGAGGCTGCTGCTGCTGCTGCTGCCATGGGAGAAGAGGACCAGAGGGAGGGGGTGGGGGCTGCCCACTGGGAGGCAGTGGTGGCATCATGTGCATAGGAGGTGTTGGCATCATAAGTTTTCCTTGATGAGAGCAATAGACCCCAGAGCCCACAGGTGTACTTCCCAGGTACCAATCCACTGGAAGAGGTCCATGGTGCCCAGGAGGGAGGGGGCCCTGGTTCATCTGTGGTGGTGGTAGCTGTGTCCAAGGGAATGGGGGTCCATTAAGGTTATGCTGCATGGGATGTTCAGCATGCCCACATGTCAAGCTGGGCAATAGGTGTGGGAGACTGTGGGGACCACCTCCAGGCCCACCAGGACCATCTCTGTACATGCCGTGGTAGGACCAACTCTCTGAAGCACAGAATTCATCATTCAGGGTGGGCAGCTCTGGGTGGTAGACATGGCAGACAGGGGAGGTGGGTTGTTGGTGGGAGCAGCAGGCCCAGGTGCACTGGCCAGGGGCGTGGTGGTGGGCCCAGAGGCAGAGCCCACATGTGCTTCACCTGGTTCAGCCATGAGATTGAACCATCCATGCTTCCTCCTGAACTGATTGGGAGTCAGCTGTATCAGAAGCAATACAGCCACACTTGGTCCACACTGTGGTATTGATAGTGCTGTGGGTCTCTGAGCTCTGCCAGGTTCTTATGATCCTGCTCTCGTCTTCCTGAAGGGTCCTATTCAAGCAAGCCAACTACCAAGGGCAATCCCGGATTCACCACCTTCTATTTCATTGGATCTTGGTTCCAGGGGCTCCTCTTCTACTTCATACTTGGGAAGTCCAGCAGCATCATGGCATGCACTCTGGTCACCATGGCGACCCCCAGATCAGGCGGTGGTGGCTTCTTAGTGAACCTTCCAGGGGGATCTGATTACGTTGCTTTGGAGCACGTGGAGCCCGTTGTCTCACCACCCCCACACCCACCAGTGACTGGGCCAGACATATTTGGTCCATTTTTTAAAAACATTTGTTATAAAACACTAAGCCTCTTGTTGCCTTCATGGCTCAGTCAGTTAAGTGTCTGCCTTTGGCTCAGGTCATGATCTCAGGATTCTGGAATCGAGCCCTGTTGGGGCTCCCTGCTCAGGTGGGAGCCTGCTTGTCCTTCCTCCTGCCCTTCTTCCTCTCCTTCTGCTCCTCCCCCTGCTTGTGCACTCTCTCTCTCTCTCTCAAATAAACAAATATTTTTTTAAAAAGCAGTAAGCGTCACCATCTACTGTGAAATAATCATAAGTTATCTGTTACTAATGAGAGTTAAATACTAAAATATATTGTTTACTTATTATATTCAAATATTCAAAGTTATCCCAATAATAATGTTATTAGTCCTGTAGCAGACAGTGTTAATGCCTTACCCAAAGCCCCTTGGCCTTCGTCTCTCCACACTCAAGCTGTCTACTGTGAATATCTGTGACTTTCTGCCTGAGGGTGTTTTGCTCGCTTCCAGAACATTCAGGACCTTGTGCAGGCCAAAATGAAAGCACTGAAAAATTAATGTCCCCCAGGCAGCCCTCAATCAAGGAGGGATAGGAGTTAAGAGTTAAATATTCCCTTGGTTGAGATAATTCTGAGGTGTATCTTCTACACTGGTTCCTAGAGCCCCACAGTAGGATTGCTTTCCAGTTTCCCACAGTGTTAACTTGCAAGAAGACACAACTTTTATTGGCTTCTTTCCTTGCCTGTCTTCCATCCCCAGTCCCCAAGCAGCACTTTCAGGGATTTCCTCCCAAATTAACAATTAGCATTCTAATCCTTGTCTTAGGGTCAAATTCTGGGGTAAGGCTAACTAAGACACCTACTTACTTTTTTTTTCTGACATCCTTTGTTGGATAGGAGAGCCAGTGGGTTGTAAGGTGGACATCCATGGCCTTGAGTACATCCATGGGAATATGGTGTATGTCATTTGTGTTACAGTAGAACAAAGGATTATCGTAAACATGTAACTGATTGACCGTGACACAAGAAGGGATTGCAGCTCCATAAAGGATGGGATCCAGGAGAACAGTGCCACACCTTATGATCTCTCTCCTTCCAGTCCAATCCCAGGCTTCAAGAGCATTAGTTGGTAGAAAATGCCTGAGAATACCCTTTATTTCTGATAAACACCAGATGTGGGTACAAGGAGACAGAAAAATTAGAAGTATTTCCTTTTTTGGTAACTTAGGAGGAACTTTTCCTTTCCTTCCTTCCTTCTTCCTTTTTTCTTTCTTCCTTTTTTTTTAAAGAGAGGTGAGGCAGCTCAACCTCAACATGTAGAATGATGTAATAGACCTCCAAAAATCCATTCCCCATAAAAGCAAGAACAATGGATAAAATGATCATAATCAATGTTTTCAAGACTCAAAATAATTAATTAAAGTTTACAACAATATTAGAAATGTTTATTCAAGAAAAGTAGCTAAATCTTGGTAAGAACAGCAAATACTGTGGCATTTTAACTTGCCCTAATCCCACCCATTCTCCCCATTTCCACAGTAACCTTGAAAACCCATGAAATCACGATTATAGGAGCTGGGAAACTGAACAGCTTGGCATTCACTGGAGGAAGACTAGAACAGCCTTGAAAGGTCCCTAAAAAACCCAACCCCAGAGAATTGTCACTATTTGACCTGTCTGGCAGTTCACTAAAAAGCTCCACTCTTAGAGCTCGTCTTTACTTGACCTGACTCAGAACTTTCTCTGGGCAAACAACTCTACCTGCAGGGCATTTGTAAAAGCAATCATTGGCAACTATTTAAAATCACAGCTGCCTGAGATGGTATAACAAGTTGGGGTTAACAAAAGGCTGACCAAAGGGACGCCTGGGTGGCTCAGTTGGTTGAGCGGCTGCCTTCAGCTCAGGTCATGATCCCAGCATCCTGGGATCGAGTCCCACATCGGGCTCCTTGCTGGGCAGGGAGCCTGCTTCTCCCTCTGCCTCTGCCTACCACTCTGTCTGCCTGTGCTTGCTCTCTCTCTCTCTAACAAATAAATAAATAAAATCTTAAAAAAAAAAAGAGGCTGACCAAAAACTTTAAAAGAAAAAATTGGAGAATAAGATTTCTGTAAGTGCTTCAAAAAGCTCTGACATATTGTCAGGGATCAAGAAGACCACATGAGGGGCCCCTGGGTGGCTTAGTCAGTGAAGCGTCTTCGGCTCAGGTCATGATCTCAGGGTCCTGGGATGGAGCCCCACATCAGGCTCCTTGCTCCGCAGGGTGTCTGCTTCTCCCTCTGCCCCTCCCCTTGCTCATGCTTGCTCTCGCTCTCTCTCGCTCTCTCTCTCTCACTCAAATAAATAAATAAAATTCTTTAAAAAAAATAGAAGGCCACATGAATGTGCTGGGTTGTGCCCATGCCCAAAAAAGACCTCCAATACTGAGGCTCTTCACAAGCAGGAAATGAAGCACAGAGGCACAAAATTGCCTGCTGGAACATACAAAGCATGCCCCAAAACATGGACTGAGCCTCTCAGCAA
Organism: Taxidea taxus jeffersonii; assembly: GCA_003697995.1. Classification (NCBI taxonomy): domain Eukaryota; kingdom Metazoa; phylum Chordata; class Mammalia; order Carnivora; family Mustelidae; genus Taxidea; species Taxidea taxus. The sequence continues at coordinate 6,958 of ML096392.1, read as the reverse complement.
ATGCTGGGAGACTTATTGGCTCAAAGCATTTAAAAAAATATCCTTGCTCCATGGGTAGCTGACTATGATGCTAACCATTCAGAGACTTCAGTGGCCACACACAACAAATTAATACAGATTTTATAGAATGAGTCCAGGAAAGTCACTAAACATACTACAGATCAATAACTCTTATGAATGTAGATGCAAAATCCTTTTAAAAAAATTAGCAAACCGAATTCGGCAACATCTAAAAAAGGCTATACACCATGGCTAAGTGGCATTGATCACAAGAATGCTAAATTAGTTTAACACACAAAAATCAATGTAGTACACCATATTAATAGAATAGAAAACAGAAACCACATGATCATATCAATGGAGGCAGAAAAGCATTGAACAAAATCTAGCACCCCTTCATAACAAAAACCCTCAAGAAACTGGGAATAGAAGAGATCTTACTCAACCTAAGAAAGAACATTTACAAAAACTCCATAGCCAACATCATACTTAATGGTGAAAGACAGCTTTCTCCTAAGATCAGGAACAAGATAAGGATGTCCTTCTACAAGGATTCTCACACCTTCTACTCAATATTATAATGTAGGTTATACCTAGAGCAATAAGCAAGAAAAAGAAATGAACCACATACAGATTATAAAGGAAGAAGTAAAGCTAGTCACAGATGATGTGGTCCTTTATGTGGAAAATCAAAAGGAATTGACACCAAAATTATTAGAACTAGTAAGCAAATTCAGAAAGGTTGCAAAATACAAGATCAATATACAAAATCATCCTGTTTTTCTATGCACCAACAATGAACAATATTAAAATGAAATTAAGAGAACAGTTCTATTTATAATAGCATCAACAAAGAAATAGGAATAAAAAGGATACATTTACCAAAAGATGTTACAACATAAAAATAAACAGATGACTCAATTAAAAAGTTGGGCAGGGGCACCTGGGTGGTTCAGTGGGTTAAGCCTCTGCCTTTGGCTCAGGTCATGATACCAGGGCCCTGGGATCGAGCCCCACATCTGGCTCTCTGCTCAGCAGGGAGCCTGCTTCCTCCTCTCTCCCCGCCTGCCTCTATGCCTACTTGTGATTTCTCTCTGCCAAATAAATAAATAAATAAATCTTTAAAAAAAAAAAGTTGGGCAAAGGTTTGCGTAAGCCTTTAGCCAAAGAAGATCTACAAATGGCCAATGAAAATATGCTCAATATCATTAATCACTGGAAAAATAAAAGTCAAAACCACAAAGAGATACCACTCACCAGGATGGCTCTCATCAAAAGGACAGACAATAGCAAGTGCTGACAAGAAGGAGGAAAAAGTGGACCCTCATCCGCCGCTGGTGGGAGTGGAAAATGGTGTGACCACAGGGAGAAACAGTCTGTCAGCTCTTCACAGAGTTAGACATAGAGTTACTTACCATATGACCCAGCAATTCCCCTTCTAGTTAGATACCCAAGAGAATTATATCCACACACAAAAACCTATACATGAATGTCTATGGCAGCATTTTTAATGATAACCCAAAAATGGAAATAACTCAAAAGATGAAGGGATAAACCAAACTTGGTATATTTATATGATAGATTATTATTCAGCCATAAAAAGTAATAAAGCTCTGATACATGCTATACCATGAATAAATATTGAAAACATGCTTGGGGAGCCTGGGTGGCTCAGTCGTTGGGTGTCTGCCTTCGGCTCTGGTCATGATCCCAGGGTCCTGGGTTGGGGACCCGCATCAGGCTCCCTGCCCAGCAGGAAGCCTGCTTCTCCCTCTCCCAGTCCTCCTGCTTGTGTTCCCTCTCTCACTGTGTCTCTCTCTGTCAAATAAACAAACAAGAAAGAAAGAAAGAAAACATGCTAAGTTAAAGGAGCCAGGCATAAGAAGCCACATATTATATCATTCCATTTATATTAAATGCCCGGAATAGTCAAATCCATAAAAACAGGTAAGAGGTTAGTGGTTTTCCAGGGGCTGGGGCAGGAAGAAATGGGAAATGCCTCCTGATAGGTAGGTAGATAGATAGATGGAGGTTTTGTTGGTGAGTGTTGATACAATGTTCTGCAATTACATAGTAGCAATGGTTGTAGAACTTTGTGAATGTACTGAGAACTATTGAATCGTATACTATAAAGGATGAATTTTATAGTATCTGACTTATATCTCAATAAAGTTAAATAAATAAGTTGAATAAAGTTAAAATAAATAATGAATAATAATAAATTATTAATAATGAATAATGATAATAATAATGAATAATAAAATTAAAATAAATAAGAAAACATAAGAAAAAAATGGATGGGGCAGACTACTTACCAGCAACAACCTCGGTATAGGGAAGTCACATGGCCTCCTGGGTAACCTCAAGGCAAAAGCCCTCAAGCTATTTTCAGCATCTTTTGAATCCATCAATGTAACTTCGGGGTACAACAGGGGATGACAAAAGCTTGGGTATTCTCTTCAGAAAGCTTGCTGAAACATCCAGTTTGGGTGCAGTTTGTGGGGGTAAATGAAGAGAAAGAACACTCCTCCTGCTTGAGCACCTGTCCCTTGGCATGCCAACTGAGAGTGATGGGTACAAACGTGTATTTATAAACTACTCCAAAAAAATGATTTAGAGCTGACATGTCTGCTAAAGGGGAAGAAGTTGAGAGAGAGCGCCGAATCCTAACCACTAGACCACCAGGGACGTTAGAGGGGAAGAAGTTGAAAGAAAAGATTGCTTCAGGGCCAACTTCATGGGTGTGTGACCTGTGCAGCCGTACCGGGCTCCACATTTAGAAGGGTCTTGTGCTTTGTTTAATGTTGTGCTGTTGTTGTCTTGAAATTCTTTTTTTTAATGGTTTATTAAAGATTGTATATATTTCAGAGAGAGAGAGCATGAACAGGAGGGAGGGACAGAGGAAGAGGGAGAAGCAGCCTCCCCGCTGAGCAGGGAGCCCAACAGGATGGCGGCTGGATCCCAGGGTCCCAGGATTCCAGGACCCCAGGATTGTGACCTGAGTCAAGGGCAAATGCTTAACTGACTGAACCACACAGGCACCCCACTGCCTTCAAATTCTTAATGACTGTTTCTCCAAACTTGTGTTTTGTAAGGGAAATCTGATGGAACAATGGAGCATGAGTATAAGCAGAAGAGACGTGGGCAACACACATGCCCAGAGTTGTCACCCCATTCACATATAGCATTCATGATATTGCATGAGCACCAAACCCAGTGCATCTATGAGGCATCAAAAGTTCAGTGACACTAAAAATGAGTACGAGTTATGTCTATGTGTTATGCCTATGACGGAATATACAGAGCCACTGACAGCCCCCAGAAATCACATTCCCCCCGTAAACTAGAACTTGCTAAGATGACAGGGTGTTCTAAGAAACACAAACAACCCAGGGACCCTATTATATCCTTTCTTACTCCCGTTACTGCATCCCATTAGCTAACCAACTACTCCAAAATTGATGATGGAGAAAAGGGGAAGATATAGCAACCTTTTCTTTTCAGTTTTTCCTTACTCATCAATAAGCCAAAGGTGGACTATTGGTAGAATGTGAGCACATTAAGAATTGAAATTAAAATATTTAGCATCGTTTTGTGTAGGATTTTCACTGTTCCATTAAGAACACGATGCATGTGCATGTATGAGCTACCAAATACTGATTATGTGATTTTGGCAATTCTGCGTACAGGTTAAAAGTAGCACTGGGGAGAGAGCCTGGGTGGCTCAGCTGTTAAGCGTCTGCCTCAGGTCATGATCCCAGGGTCCTGGGATGGAGCCCCTCATCAGGCTCCCTGCTCAGTGGGAAGCCTGCTTCTCCCTCTCCCTCTCCCACTCCCCTTGCTTGTGTTCCCTCTTTCACTGTCTCTCTGTGAAACAAATAAATAAAATATTTTTTTAAAAAAAGTAACATTAGGTAATACAAAAATGAATGGTAAAATTCATGCTAGTAATTCAAATTTTTAATTTTTAAAATTTTTAAATTTAAATTTTAATTTTTAATTGCCACACTAAATGGCAAACAAAAAACATCATGACAAGTCAAGAGAGAGAGAGAGAAACCATGGGAGATAGGATAAAGCTTTCTATTTTAGTACCTTTAATGGCACCTTTTTCCTGCTTTTTGAACAAATGGCCCCACATTTTCCTTTTGCGCTGGGCCCTGCAATTTATGTAACTGAAGATTGCCTTGATAACTAAATTCACAATTTTCAAAAAGTCTGCTGCTTCACAAGCCTACACTTTTTATGTTGGAGTCATTGTGTAGGTGTAAATTGTGTGAGTGGGTGTGTGTTATCAGGGGTGGGGTGAGGTGGGAAGGTGCTGGAAAGCAAGCTGACAGTGGCAAGTCCAAATTAAGAACACACAGAGGGCTTTCAAAGGTGGTGGTAGCTGGACTCTCCGAGGGGCTCACTCTCCACATTAAAGTTATAGAAAAAATGCTGAAATGTTATCATCTTAAATATTCCAAGTCAAATGATGAAAAGATGGGGGGGTGGGAAGGAGTTTCAGCTTCACCATGGCAGCAAAAATATTTCAGAAGCCTGAGTGAGCCAGTTTTCCCTCAAAGCTAACTGTACAGAATGTGAAGGAACATCCTAATTGGTCATGAATGTCATTTGTTTGAGATACAAAGCCATCAAGCTATCCTCCATGTTTTACCTTGGCCACTTTTGTGAGAAAGAGTTGCTGCCTCCCAGTGCCCAGGCAGTGAATGTTTTCAAACACACCACCTCTCTCACCACATAAAATGAGTTTTGGATTATTTACTCTCTACATCTTGACATCTGTTTGAAGTACATATTATCCTGTAATAGGCATAAGATATTTTAAAGATGCAAAACTAAAGCTCAGTGAAAGTCAAGTCGTCCACTCAAAGTCACATAAGGAACTGAAGAAGAGACCAAATTTGTCACTGCGTGACATTATGAATTGGGATACTGGATTATTTCCCCTTTCTCTCTAAAGACAACACATGGTTTTCTAATTTGGTGTTGGCTGTGTGGTTTTGTGGGCAGGAGGGGATGATTTTTCACTTTAGACTAAGAGCTACTTCAGATATTATAAAGGTCAGCTGATTAGCAATCTTAATTCCATCTGCAACCTGAATTCTCTTCAGCTGTGTCGTGTGTATTCATGGATTCTAGGGATTATGACTCGGATATATTGGGGCGCCATAATTATGTCTACACATACATGATACAAAAATGAGTAAATATACAATTTAACAATAAATTGAGAGACTTCAATATTCAACTCCCCAAAATTTATAAAATAACTAGACAAAAATTCAGCAAGGATATAGAAGACTTGCTTTGCCTTACAGGTACAATGCTATCAAACAACTTGACCTAACTGACATCTGTAGAACACTCCACTAAACAACAATATACTACACATTCTTTCAAGTACACGCAGAGCTTTCTGCAGGATGAACCATATTCTAAGCAATAAAACTAGCACCAATAAATTTAAAAGGATGGAAATAATTTAAAGTATATTCTCTGAAACACAATGGAATTAATTTAGAAATAAAAAAACAAAAACAAAAAAACTGGGGCCCCTGGGTGTCTCAGTCAGTTGAGCATCTGCCTTCAGTTCAGGTTATGATTCCAGGGTCCTGGGATCGAATCCCACATTGGGCTCCCTGCTTCATGGGGACCCTGCCTCTCCCTCTCTCACTGCTTGTACTTGAACGCACTTTCTCTCTCTCTGTCAAATAAATAAATAAAATCTTTTTAAAAAATTGTCAAATCCACAAATATTTGGTGACTGAATATCACTTTTCTATCTGTGGGTCAAAGAAGAAATTAATGAGGAAAGAATTTTTTAACTGAATGAAAATGAAACCACACCATATAAAAATATGTGGGTTCCAGCTAAAGCAATGTAAAGAGAGGAATTTATATTCACAAATAATTATGTTAGAAAAGAAGAAAGGTCTGAAATCAATATAGTAAACTTTCACCTTATGAACCCCAAAAAAGAGTTAATTGAATGCAAGGCAAACAGAAAGAAGATAATAGATTAGAATGCAAATCAATGAAAGATAAAATAGGAAATCATTAAAGAAAGATCGGTAAACCTAATTCAACAAAACTGACAAAACTTTAGTTAGACTGACCAAGAAAAAAGAGAGAAGACACAGAGCACCAAAATCAGGATAAAAAAGAGGGGACATTACTACTGATCTTACAAAACACAGAAGAATTGTAAGGGAATACCATGAACTACTTTATGACAACAAATCAGACAGCTTAGATAAAATGTACAAAATGCCTAGAAAGACACAAATTAGCAAAATTGACTAAAAAAATAGAAAATAGAAATAAGTCTATAACAAGTAAAGAAATAGATGTAGTAATCTAAAATCTCCCCGTGAAGCAAAACTCAGGACGAGATGGATTCAAAGGTAAATTCTGTCAAAGATGTAAAGATGAAATAATGCCAGTCCTTCACAAACTCTTCCTGAGGATAGAAGAGGGAACAACTCTTAATTCATTCTATGAAGCAGTATAACCATGATATCAAAGTCAGACAAAGACATCACAAAAAAAGAAAATCGCAGACCAATATCCCTCATGAATATGGACACTATAATTCTCAAAAAAAATAGCAAACCAAATCTAGTCAGATATACAAAGGACTATGTACCACAACCAAATGGGATTGATCCTAGGAATGCAAGGTTGGTTTAAAGCTGAAAACCAGGGACACCTGGATGGCTCAGTCAGTTAAACATCCAACCCTTGGTTTTGGCTTGGGTCATGATCTCGGGGTCCTGGAATCAAGCCTCGTGTCAGACTCCACACTCGACACAGAGTCTACTTGTCCTTCTCTCTCCCCCTCTGCCCCTTCCCCCACTCGTGTGCGCTCTCTCTCTCTCTCAAATAAATAAATATATAAAAATTTTAAAATAAAGCAGAAAACCAACTAACATAACAAACCATATTAAGAGAA
>ML096390.1:14952-33793 GCA_003697995.1 Taxidea taxus jeffersonii | reverse complement strand
CTTAAATCAGAATTCAAATTCAGATTAAACAAAATAGGTAACCAATTGGGAATTAAAAGAAGCTTTTTACATTTTCTGAGGCCTGAACTTCCTAGGAACTTTGCAATAAATACATAAGATGTGTCAGAGATGTCTGAGTGTTGTTATTGTTAGCTTAATTCCACTTATGTTAAATCCATGACAACATGAGGACAACTCTATATAAAAACAAAGACTGTTAATCTGAAACAGATGAGAAATATCAGTAAGTCTTACATGTTAGATATCTCAAAATGTGATTCCAAACTGGATTTTTCTTTCCTTTTTTTAAAAAAAGAGGGATTGAAAGAAAATAGAAGAAAGCCTGAATGTTCCAGGGGATTCTAAGTCTAGATCTCAGCTCCTTTTACTTTTCCATTAGCTACATTTAAGTAGATGCTCCAATGTCCGGGATGTATTGATTCTACAAATCCTGTAAATATGGTAATGACATTTTATTCATTAAAAAGAAAATCAACTCTGTTTAAGTACTCAAGGGTCTATGTTTACTTTTCTGTTTTGTTTCTTTCCCCCTATTTCTGCCAGGGCAACTCTCTAACTTCTCCCAAACATTTAAAGTTTTTTCTTTCTAATTCTCCCCTAAATACTGAAGAAAAACTGGTGGGGCATAAAGAAAAGAGAAATTATGATGGGAGGGAGTGGCATGGGATGGAATGAGGAAGCACAATAGATAAGTTTTGTAGTGCACAACTTCTTTAAACAGTGGTCTTTTCTACCACCCTACAAAGAGTTATCAGCTGAAAGCAAAAGTAATTATAATTAGCATTAGTATTGTAACATGAATTAATGGACCAATGGACCAAAAATCAAATCAGGTTAAATGAACTATTTGTTGCCTTTTCTGTAAGGATGAGGTTATACTACCACCTCCTATGAGTACATTAGTCTTCCTAGCAGTTGCATTTCCTCAGTGAAAATCAGCAAATTGGCATTCACATTAAGGCTTGCACAGGTATAGTAGAATTCGTGGTAACCAGAGAGTGGGCTCCTACTGACATCCTAAAAGTAGGATGAGATTGCTGATGCTTACTTAGAATAAGGTCCCTGTTTAGAGGTGAAGTAGTCGGAGCAGAAAATAACTGGCCACACTCCCTCCACATGCAATCAATTTTGTTATGTCTTACTCTCCTAGAATGGAATTTAAACAAAATCCTTTTGGATGGTAGATTGTAGTTTCAAGTTAATTTCATATTTATCATTTTAGTAGATCTGAAAAATATCTCTATAAGCTCATTATTACATTGGATACATGAGGAAACCAAGAAATACAGATGTTCAATAACTTGGTGGAGAACACACAGCTGATTAAAAGGCAAATCTAGGATGAAATCCCAGTTATCCAGGCCCAGTTTCCTTCCCACTGAAACCCATGCAGCAAGGTAGTTTAAAGATGCCACTGTTTTGTTGCTGAGTTTATGACAGAGTCTAATTTGAAAGATAACTTGAAACAAAAGATCTCTATGCTTATTTATATTAGAATAACAATATTTATTGGGTGCTCATGGTATGTATATAACACTATGCTAGTTATTGTTGGGAAGAGGAAGTTTAAAAGAATATATAAGCTGATACCTTCTCTTAAGACTCTTGGTATATTTTGATGAGAAGAATTATATTCTTGTGGCACTTATTTCTCAGGAATCTCTTCTTTCTCTTGACCAAAACTGTATGAACTGCACAAGTTCCAGTTTTTGGTCATCTTAGATTTGTTTTCTCTAAGATGAGACAGTCTTATGGCCTTGGCTATCACACTCCTCACATTAACTTCGGCCTCTACCACTTATTCATCACTTATATTCAGGGCCATTGTTTCCAACCATCATAAGACATTATTTCTTGGAATTTTTGCCATCTCCTTAAACTCAATAGGTCAAAAACAGATCATCATGTCATACAATCCCCACTTCCATCCCCAAGTTACCTAATTCTATGAATAGTAGTAAAACCACTGTCCAGATCCCACAGGTTCAAAATTTCAGGGATAGCTCTGATTTACCTATGCTGCCTATATCTAATCACTCACCAACTTCCATCTATTATTCCTCTTAAATGTCTCATTGAGTTTTTCTCCATTCCATTTCCACTGCCACCAAACTAGCCTATAGCTCCATTAATTTCTACACTTTATGTGAGCTTTTCCAGTTTCAGTTTTTTCAAATGTAGTCAGGCCTATGAAACTCTGCCAGATTCATCTACTAAAAACATTTTTCTATCATATTATCATTTATTCAAAATTTGCTGATAGATTTCCTGTTTAAAAGTGCCTGGAATTCAGTGTCTAATAGTTTGGTCTTAAATTTCTATCCAAATTGATTTCCTATGACTCTTCAACTCAATCCCTTCACCCTAGCCAGATTAGGCCCTTTGGTGTGTATCCTGTAGGTATCAAAATCACTGCAGGTGTCAAATTCATTCTTGATACTATATATTTCTGACATCATTTCTGTGACTAGAATTGAATGCAAACAACATATATCAACATATATTGATCACTTACTATGTGCACAGAGAGTTTGCTTAGCATGGTCCCATATCCTAGATATTCTTTGAGGCTTATTGCATTTTACCTCCTCTATGAGGCCTTCTCCATTCAGCCCGCTCATTGCTCTCTTTCTTCCATAAACTCCTTTACCATTAAAAACATGACATTGTGGGACACCTGTGTGTCTCAGTAGGTTAAGCATCTGCCTTCTGCTCAGGTCATGCTCTCTCTCTGACAAATAAATACAATCTTTAAAATAAAACCAAAAAACTCCCCCAAAACCACATCATGTTGGTTTACTGTTTCATATTTTTATTTTCTATAGGTCTTGTATGCCCACCGATATTGTAAATTCCTCAAGGGCAGGAACTACATCTTACCTTTGTGCCACATAATGTATTGAACTTAACTGATACTTGTTTAACGGATTATAGCAGATTTGAGATATTTTAATGAGAACATAAGAAATAAAAAAATAGATCAAGGTAGAGGTCCATGCAGAGCTATGGTATTTAAGAGGTAATGATAGCTTTCATGGCATCAAATAAGATTAGATATGTTTCTTAAGTATTAGTGCCATCCCTTTAATCCCTTATTATCAGCCAGTGATCCTGCAAAGGAAAATTTATAATTTTCTGCATCATGGAAGAATCTTGCTTTTATCCCAGGTAAGTACTTCCTAAATATATCAAAATTTTGATTAAGGGTAAGAGAGAAAAGTAGTAAAAAATGAAATTGATGATTCTGGGCAAGGAAGACACCAAAATGCTGAATTTGGAATGGACTCAATCTGAAAACTTTCTTTAACCTATTCTGTTTGGGTTCACTGACTCCTAGGGTGATTTATATCATTTGCAGGAACTGATCAGCTAGTGCAGTCATTTAAATATTATGGGGACCTGGGGAGCAGTTTTTATTAAGGGTATATTAAAAATATAAATGTGGTACATGAGGTCATTTATTTGCTATGTAAACACAGAGCACTTTTAGTTCTAACTGGGCAATTAATAGTAAAACAACAATAGAAAATATTTTTTAATGATTGCAATAGATATGATGAGTTTAAAATTATCTAGAAGCAAATTTCACTAATATATCTGAAACACGCTGCAGTCCCAAGTCCCAGTTTACTTACATTTTGTTTTAGAATAATCAGTTGATAAATATATGATGTCATGGCCTCTTTGTAGCCTTCAAAAGAATCAGAGCACTGAAAGGCAGAGCCACTAGATTTAAAGCCTTTTTCATTTTATTTGTTTACCCTTGAAAACAGGTTCTTTGTTGCTAAATAGAATTATGCTCCTGACCAAAGATTTTGATTTAAATGTATGAAGTGTTGGCTCCGTGTAAACCTTGTCTATGTCAGATATGTCTATATTACTAAATAGATCATGCAATTTCGTGATAGTCATTTATAGTTGTGAGAACTTACTACTTGCAGTGGCTAGTTGGAACTTACCAATTTCTAGTTGTATGCTGTTTGTTAGCAAATTTGTTAATGCCTCTGCGTCTATTTCTTTATTTGCAAAATAGGGATAGTAATACTCACCCTGTCTAAAATGCTGGATGTTGAGAGGTCCAAATGGGATAATGAATGTGAAACTACTTTATAAATATACCAGGTCATTCTTCCGTGTTTGTTTTACTTTTACCAATCACTATTTTCTTTCCATAAATGAAAGAAACTGCCACTACAGATTAGAGAAACCTCATTGAGCCCTTAAAATAAGATTTTAAACTATGTCTTCTATTTCTAACTTAATTGCAAAGGAGCTGGAGGCTTGGGTAGTGTCTCCTCTATATTTTGCCACATTGAGCTCCTAGCAGAAGCACTGAGCAATACTTGTTGACAGACTGACTAGTTATCAAATATCTAGCCCATAAATAAATCAGAAAGAATTCATAGTAGTAGCTTAATTTTAAAGCAGGCAAAACAGATTAATAATCCCAAACTTTAAGAGAATTTGCCAAAATCTCTTAACAGCACAATTTTACTACATACTGTTTTAGTCACAGCACTGAAATATCAAATCTTACCTTTTGCCTTCAAGATTGACAGTTCGGGGTCCTTTTGCATTTATTCTCAGAAGCACACTCCAAGTCTTCATTAAAACCAATCTACTCATCCCTTGGAGAGCTAACCGCCTTCGTGAGCTCCATTGTGAATCTGAATATCCTGAAGTGTCTTGAAAGCACACTCCATTTACAGGGTGCCTGTTCTTTAGGCAAGCTTCTTTGAAAAGATGGGTTGCTGCGATTTTCAAGAAGAAAGAGGGCAGGGCATATATGCTAGCCAATGTACACAGATTCTTCTTCCTCTTTCAGATTAGTCCTCAAACTGTAAGGCACGCCTAAATTTGGCTTCTCTGGTGCAAAGTGGGGGAGGGGAAAGCAGAGGGAGGGAAGAAGAATAGAAACTGGATACTTGCAAGTTGTTGTGTATATAAATAAGCTTTTATGTCTAGCTCCAGCAACAGAATTCTTAGGAAATCTTGTAGCTGCTCTGAGATGGGAAACAGGAAGAAGTATACTCTGTCCAGCTTAGCTGTCTCTAACTTTTATGACTCGGTGCGGTGGCGGGGGTGGTTAGAGTATTTTTAGGCGGAGAAAGATAATCTTACCAGTATATGCTAATCTAACTGCCATTATGTGAAACTTGATTTTAGGCAAGATAAATTTCATCCCCCCATGCTTCCCTCTCCCCCATTCTCTCTTTCTTTTTCTGTCTCTCATTCTTTTATCACATTTGTGGCTCTAACCACACTCTAAAGAGTTTTTCTTTTTGGTGCTTTATGTTCTGGCAAATAATTGTCTAGTTTGAGTTTCATTTCATGAAATCTCCACAACAGACATTGCCTCCACTGGATTAAAGCTAATTTTGTTTCTGTCACACTGAGAATGACCTGGAATGAATGACCTGGAATAAATTCTCTCTTAAGAATTTGGAAGTCAAGTAAATGCTCGTAGATTTTGGCTAGCCTCTGGGGTGTTGAAATAATGGGATGCTCTATCTGTCTTCTGGAGAATAAGGACATAGCAATCCGCTGTGTCTTGATTGGAGCTTGGGGTGGCACCTTGATATTATGAACAAAATGAATGAGACCTTGGTGTAAGTTGGTTACATCAATTATATTGAGTTACATTAAGGTGGACTACAAGGGGATGGGTATAAATATGTTCATTTTAATACATTTTAAACATGGTCCCACAACTAATAATTATTAATTTGGTACTCAGTAAAACAGGAGCCCAGCAATTGCCCTCTGGCTTGCTACTGGCTGCAGAAACAAAGCCATTTACTCAAACTTTGTATCTGTAAGTACCTGAATTATATCACAGGAAACCTGGGGCCAGGACACTAAGAGTTCTGAAATCTTTTTCTTTCATAGAATTCTTAGCTGTCGTGGTGGGTGGAGGACAAAGCCATCCAAGCAAGTTAAAAGGGAAGAAAACATTTGGATCCAAGACCAGACTCTTTAATCCCCCCCCGGGGAGTTTTACTAACTAAAATGACATTATAACTAGAATTTCTTCAGCTGAGTTTGGATCCTCAGAGACCCAGGGGAAAGTTACTAAGGGAGGCAAAGGATGACTTATCACTTCTCCTCTAGTCTGGACTGTTACAGTCATCTTGAGCTATGGTGAAAAAGTAGTTTATACTCAAGTCAGGAAGTAAAGAGAAAGCGGTTATATATTTGATCTTCAAGATAGGATCACAATAGCTGTAACAGAGAGGGGATGCCTTGTGCTGCTCCTGTGTGTTCCCCTACTTAACTTCCTCCCTTAGCTGCTTCTCTGCTTCCTGAGCAATGGGGAAGGGTAGTGCTCCACCCATACCCAAATGAGTCTTTCCCCTGTTTAGCTGTATCAGTTTATAGCATGTTTGATATAATTAACTGCTGACTACTCATCTCCTTCCTTCACATTTCTGTCTTTTATTCTCCTTTCTATTTATCTTCATTATATACTTATTCTAACATTTTCTATCATTCCAGGAAATGGTGAAATGCTCAAGCTGATGCCTCTGCTGTTTTCTTTCTACTCTTTCTCATTTCCCCAGACTCTACCAGTTCTTACTTTATTATTGAGTTGGAGAGGATCAAGTAGGGAATGGTGTGGAAGAGGGGGAACAGCATGTAGTTGGATGGGAAATCTGTCTTAATAAAGTTGGACTGGGGTAGAAGGAAGGATTTGCATACAACATTCACATATTAACTATGAGCTACAAGATTCATAGCTTACATGGGTTCACAGAGCTGAAAAGTGATCTTAAACTAATTTTGTTTAGATTTTTTTATTCATTTGAATTCCTGAGGATATCAAAGGTCTAACTGATTATTCTGTCCCAAGATATTAGCTTCCTGCCTTGTTTGGTTTTTCAAATAAATAAATCTAGTCCAGCTTTCTTATATTAGAGATGAGGAAACTGAGGCCAGAGAGAGAGACTTTCTCAAGATGTACTCGTTTTACCACAAAATCAAGAGGAATCATTTTTTTTCTCCCAGACCTGAAATTCTTATTTAATTATAAATTCACAATCAATACTAATGACACTTTTGAAAGGAAGATAAAGAGTGTTACCATAATCATAGTACAGTGATATACACACACGTACATTCATTCACAGAAACTGGAATAGACTTGATTCATCCTTTCATTTCAGCTTATGGAAACCCAGAGACAATAAAAAAATCAGTCTAAATACCATGTAATTTCACTCATATGTGAAATTTAAGAAACAAAACAGATGAACATAGGGTGAGGGAAGGAAAAACAAAATAAGAAAACATAAGAAATTCTTAACTATAGGAAACAAATAGGGTCATGGATGGGGACATAGGTGGGGAGGTGGAGTAATTGGGTGAGGCACATTAATTAGGGCATTTGATGTAATAAGCACTGGGTGTTATATGCAACTGATGAGCCACGAAATTCTATCTCTGAAATTAATAATACACTATATGTTAACTAAATTGAATTTAAATAAAAAGAAACAAATCAGTTTACCTGTGAAAATACGGCTTTGAACACCTTTCCTCTTCCTGCCTCAGGGCCCACCTCATGAGTATAAAGCAATCCTGGATTATCATTTCTGGAGAGTTCAGGGTACACTAACAGAATTTCAGATGAGTTTGAATGAAATCTGTTGAAAAGAAATATGCTAAAAACTGTTGAAAATGAAATCCTAGGACAGATTGTACAGATCATTGAAGTCAACATCCTTACATTTTTCTGTGCTGTCCAATATGGTAGCCATTAGCCACATGTGGTTATTTAAACTAAACTGTTAAATAGAGCTACCCTATGACCCTGCAATTCCACTACTAGATATTTACCCCAAAGATACAGATGTAGTGAAAAGAAGGGCCATATGTACTCCAATGTTCATAGCAGCAATGGCCACAACAGCCAAACTGTGGAAAGAACCAAGATGCTCTTCAACAGATGAATGGATAAAGAAGATGGTCCATATATACAATGGAATATTATGCCTCCATCAGAAAGGATGAATACCCAACTTTTGTATCAACATGGATGGGACTGGAGGAGATTATGCTGAGTGAAATAAGTCAGGCAGAGAAAGTCAATTACCATATGGTTTCACTTGTGGTTCATAAGAAATAACATGGAGGACATTAGGAGAAGGAAAGGAAAAGTGAATTGGGGTAAATTGGAAGGGGAGATAAAGTATGAGAGACTGTGGACTCTGAGAAACAAACTGAGGGTTTTGGAGGGGAGGGGGTTAGGGGGATGAGCCTGGTGGTGGGTATTAAGGAGAGGACATAAGGAGCACTGGGTGTGGTGTATAAAAAAATGAATCTTGGAACACTGAAAAAACACAAAAATAGAAAATATAAAACAATAAACTAAACTGTATATTAATAAAATAAAATAAAATAAATTCTGTCCTTCAATCACACTAGCCACCTTCCAGATACTCATAGCTAAATATGGTTAGTGGCTACTGCATTGAATAACATGGTTTTTAAAAAAATTTTTTTTGTTTAATTTCTTTTCAGTATAACAGATCATTGTTTATGCACCACAACCAATAACATGGTTTTAAAATAGATTCAAAGAATAGTCAATGGTGGAAAACTAGGAGCCTCTCCCATAAAGTGAGGAACAAGATAAGGATGTCCACTCTCACCACTTTTATTCAGCATAGTATGGGAAGGCATAGCCACATCAGTCAAAGAAGAAAAAGAAATAAAAGGCCTCCAAGTTAGTAAGGAAGAAGCAAAATTTTCACTATTTGCAGATGACATGATACTGTATGTAGAAAAACCTAAAGACTCCACCAAGAAACTACTAGAACTGATAAATTCAGTAATGTTGCAGGATACAAGATCAATGTACATAAATCTGTTGCATTTCTACACACTAATAATAAAGAAGCAGAAAAAATTAAGAACACACTAATAATAAAGAAGCAGAAAAAATTAAGGAAATAATCACATTTATAATTGCCCCCAAAATAATAAAATACCTAGGAAGAAAGACCTGTACTCAGAAAACTCTAAAACACTGATTAAATAAATTGAAGATGACACAAATAAATGAAAAGATACCCCATACTCTTGGATTGGAAAAAAATATATTGTTAAAATGCCCTTTCTACCAAAGGCACTCTACAGATTTAATACAATTTCTATCAAAATACCAACAGCATTTTTCACAGAACTACAAAAAATATCCTAAAATTTGTATGGAGCCACAAAAGACCCCAATACCAAAGCAATCTTAAGAAAGGAAAACAAAGTTGGAGGTGTCACAATTCCAGACTTCAGATTATACTAGAAAGCTTTAGTAGTCAAAACAGTATGGTACTGGCATATAGATAGATTAATAGATTAATGGCATAGAACGGAGAGCCCAGAAATAAATTCACAATTATATGGTCAAATAATCTTCAACAAAGGAGGCAAGAATAAGCAATGTGAAAAAGATAATCTTTTCAACCAATGGTGTTGGGAAAACTGGACAGCTACATGCAACAGAATGAAACCTGGTGCAGCCACTGTGAAAAACAGTATGGAAGTTCCTTAAAAATAAGGGGCCCTGGGTGGCTCAGTCAATTGAGTGTCCAACTCTTGATTTCTGCTTAGGGCATTATGGTCTTAGCTTCATGTGATGAGCCCTGCATCAGGCTCTGTGCCCAGTGGGGAGTGTGCTTGCAATTCTCTCTCTCCCTCTACCCTTCCCCTGACTCGTGCTCTGTCTCTCTCTAAAATAAATACATAAATCTTTTTTTTAAAAAAGCTAAATAGTGAAATAAGTCAATCGGAGAAAGACAACTATCATATGATCTCCCTGATATGAGGAAGTGGAGATGCAATGGGGGTGGGGGTTAAGGGGGTAGGAAAAGAATAAATGAAACAGGATGGGATCAGGAGGGAGACAAACCAAAAGAGACTCTTAATGTCATAAAACAAACTGAGGGGGGTGGGGGGGAGGGGTGTTGGGAGAGGGTGGTGGGGTTACATTATATGTTTAAATAAAAATAGAAATAAAAATAGATAAAAATTAAAATAAAAATTAAAAAAAGTTAAAAAAAAGCTAAAAATAGGACTGCCCTATGATCCAGGAAACACACTTCTGGATATTTTTCTCAAAAGTACAAAAAAAAAACCCAAATTCAAAGGGATACATGCACCCTAATACTTATTGCAGCAGTATTTATAGTAACCAAATTATGGAAGCAGCCCATTCATCTGACAGATGAATGGATAAAGAAGATGTAATATAATATTTATATATACTAGTATGACTTCACAGAAAACTTTTCGTTTCCCTGGAAAAACCTAACTAATGCACTTTTATATGTTTGTAGACTATCTATGTATATTATATATATACAATGGAATATTATTTAACCATAAAGAAGAATGAAATGTTGCTATTAACAACAACATACGGGGGCACCTGGGTGGCTCAGTTGGTTGGGAGACTGCCTTCAGCTCGGGTCATGATCCTGGAGTCTTGGGATCGAGTCCTGCATCGGGCTCCCTGCTCAGCAGGGAGTCTGCTTCTCCCGCTGACCTCTCTCCTCTCATTTACCTCTCTCCCTCCCTCTCAAATAAATAAAATCTTAAAAAAAAAATTATAAACAACAACATGGATGGAGCTAGAGAGTATAGTGCTAAGTTAAATAAGTCAGAGAAAGACAAACACCATATGATTTTACTCATATGTGGAAATTAAGAAACAAATCAAATGAAAAAACGAAGAAAAAAGTTACAAACAAAATACAGACTCTTAACTGTAGAGAATAAACAGACCAGAAATCAGAGGGGAGGTGGGTCAGGAGATGGGTGAAATAGGTGAAAGAGAGTTAGAATACAATTATCCTGATGAGCACCGAGTAATATATAGAATTATCGAATCACTATATTGTACACTTGAAACTAACATAGCACTTTGTTAACTACACTGGAATTAAAATAAAAAAATAGAGTTTAAAATTAGTATCTAGGTTGGCTAGGAAGTATCACAAGTACAAGATCATATAATTAAATGCCACAATTGGAAAAAGAATAAGGCTTCTGGATTCCCAGTCAAGAGTAATCAGATTCATTTCCACACCCTATGTAGTTATTTCTATCTCTATCTATGGGCATAACTGAAGTACACTGTGTATGTGACATTATTGGTGGGCTTGAAGTTTTAGGAGGAAAGCATCTAGTTATCAAGGATGAGGGAGCTTCTTTACATGGTTTTGTACAGTTTTTATCATTCTTTCCTGGCAGGACAAAAAGAGATAGTACACAAAAACGTGGAGTGAAAAGAAAGTTATACAAATGGAAATTATCGTATTGATCAACTCCAGCTTTACTCCCTTATATTTAATACCCCTGAATTCAGGTGGAGATGGAAGTTTATGGGGGAAACAGCCTGGACTGGTGGGTCAGTTTGGCAACTGAAGTGAGAGAGAGTACGTTGGGAGTGTGTGGTCAGGGAACCTACAACTACTACTGCCTTATTTTAGGAGTATCTAAGAAATCCACAGGTACTCAAAACTCTTACTACTCCAAATATGCTAGCATAAACCTGAAATACCTTTTTATAAAATATGTAAGATAGAGAAAGAGCCTGTGAGTGGGGAGAGGGACAGAAAGAGAAAAAATTTTAAACAGACCACACAGTGAGCATGCAGCCTGATATGTAGATCTACCTCACAACCCTGAGATCATGACCTGAGTCAAAATCAAGAGTGGATGCTTAACTGAACTACCCAGGCACCCTAAGCCTGACATACTGTTAAATGTAGTTCACAGTGAGAGTCTTTTTTATTTCAATGCCTTTAAATTCAGGTCCACTTAGGACCATCAAGGACTGACTCTCATAAGAGAGGTCACCCATTATGGATGGGGAGTCTAGGTGTTCCTATTAGAAAAAAAATGATAGTAATATCAGCTCTCCCTATTTTATAAAATTTAAATATTAAATAAAATGAGAGACATACAATAATATTTCTTGTCATAAGCATTGTATTTGATATTCTTTTAAAATTCTACTTAGACATACAAAAAAAAAAAATAACAGGCTTTCACTATGAAAAGAACATGTGGTGAAAAAAATAGTTTACCAAAATTCTACACAAGGATTAAGATGTAGAATAGCATATTTATCTTTTTGCTTTTTAAGAATTTTTATTTATACTTGTTTTATTTTTAATATCAACATTATCATCTCTGTTCTGGTAGGATAAATCATAGAAGAAGCATCTCTAAATTCTGGATAGTAAGAAGTAATAATTGTAATATAGCATAAGGTATAGAGATGTTGAGTCACTGTACTGTGCACCTAAAACTAATGTAACATTATGTATTGCGTATAATCAAATATTAGAAAATAAAAAGATACAGTACTAATTATCTTTATCACTTGATGTGATGTTAGTAAAAATGTAAAGTTTGTAAGGCATTCCAATAAAAGCCTTAGAAGTAAAAAAGAAATACAATCTAGATTTTAAACCAAAGACTGTAACAGGGATGAAGAAGGGCATTATCATAAATAAGGTGTCTATACAACAAGAAGATCTAATATTTGTAAATACTTTTGCCCTCAACTTGGGAGCACCCAAATATATACATAAATTAATAATAAACATACAGAAACTCATTGTTAGTAATACAATAATAGTAGGGGACTTTGACACCAAACTTACAACAATGGATAGATCATCTAAACAGAAGAGCAACAAGGAAACAATGGCTTTGAATGACACACTGGGCCAGATGGACTTAACAGATATATTTAGAATATTTTATCCTAAAACAGAGAAATACACATTCTTTTTGAAAGCGCATGGAATATGCTCCAGAATAGATCACATACTGGGTCACAAATCAGGCTTTAACAAGTACAAAAAGATTGAGATCATGCCATGCATATTTTCAGACAGTAACACTATGAATCTTGAAGTCCACCACAAGAAAAAATTAGGAAGGACTACAAACACATGCATGTTAAAGAACATTCTACTAAAGATGAATTAGTTAACCAGGATATTAAAGAAGAAATAAAAAATATATGGAAGGAAATGAAAATGAAAACATGACAGTTCTAAATCCTTGTATTGCAGCAAAGACAATCCTAAGAGGGGAAGTATATCATGATGTAGCCCTACCTCAAGAAGCAAGAAAAGTTTCAAATACACAACCTAACCTTACACTAAGGGAGTTATAAAGGTAAAAGAAAATAAAGTCTAAAGACAGGAACATAATGGAAATAATAAAGATTAGACAGAAATAAATGATATAGAAACAACAACAAAATAGAACAGATAAACGAAACTAAGAGCTGGTTCTTTGCAAGAATTAATAAGCTTGATAAACTTCTAGACAGACTTATCAAGAATAAAAGAGAAAGAACCCAAATAAATAAAATCATGAATGAAAGAGAAAGAACATAACCAACACCACAAAAATACAAATAATCAGAAAATAATATAAAAAATTAAATGCCAAAAAAAGAATTAAATGCCAAGGGGCGCCTGGGTGGCTCAGTGGGTTAAAACCTTTGCCTTCGGCTCGGGTAATGATCCCAGAGTCCTGGGACCGAGCCCCACATTGGGCTCTCTGCTCAGCAGGGAGCCTGCTTCCCCCCCTGCCTGCATCTCTGCCTACCTGTGATCTCTATCTGTCAAATAAATAAAAAATTAAATGCCAACAAACTGGACAATCCAGGAGAAACAGACAAATTACTACCAGAAACATACAAACTACCAAAACTGGAACAGGAAGATAGAAAATTTGAACAGACACATAACCAGGAAAGAAATTGAATCAGTAATCAAGAATCTCCAAAGAAACAAAAGTCAACACTGGGTGGCTTCCCAGGGGAATTCTACCAGACATTTAGGGAAGAGTTAATACCTATACTTCTCAAGCTGTTTCAAAAAAACAGAAATGTAAGGAAATCTTCCAATTTCCTTCTATGAGGTCAGCATTACCTTGATCCCAAGACCAGACAAAGACTCCACTAAAAAGGAGAATTACAGGCCAACACCCCTGATGAACATGAAGGCAAACATCCTCTACAAGATACTGGCAAATCAAATCCAACAGTACTTTAAAAAAATCATTCACTATGATCAAGTGGGATTTATTACTGGGTTGCAAGAATGGTTCAATATCACAAATCAGTCAACATGATACACCAAATTAATAAAAGAAAGGATAAGAATCATGATCTTCTCAGCAGATGCAGAAAAAAGTATTTGGCAAAATATAGCATCCATTCTTGATAAAAATCCTCAACAAAGTAGTATAGATGGAACAGAGCTCAACATCATAAAAGCCATATATGAAAGATCCACAGCTAATATCATCCTCAGTGGGGAGAAACAGAGTTTTCCCCTAAGGTCAGGAACAGGATAGGGATGTCCACTCTCACCATTACTATTTAAGATGTACTGGAAGCCCTAGCCACAACAATCAGACAACAAAAGCAATAAAAGGTATCCAAATCAGGAAAGAAGTCAAACTTACACTATGTGCAGATGACATGATACTCTATGTAGAAAACCTGAAAGCAAAAAATTGCTGAAACTAATAAATGAATTCGGCAAAGTTAAAGGATATAAAATGAATGTACAAAAATCTGTTGCATTTCTATACACCATTAATGGAGTAGCAGAAAAAGAAATCAAAGAATCAACCCCATTTACAATTGCACCAAAACCTATGAGATACCTAGGAATAAACCTAACCAAAGAGGTAAAAGATTTGTATTCTGAAAACTATAGGACAGTTATAAGACAAGTTGAGGAAGACAGTAAGAAATGGAAAAATACTCCATGCTTATGGATTGGAGGAACAAACATTGTTAAATTGTCCATATTACCCAAAACAATCTACACATTTAATGTAATCCCCATTAAAATACCATCAGCATTTTTCACAGAGCTTAAACAAACAATCCTTAAGTTTGTATAGAACCACAAAAGACCCCAAATAGCCAAAACAATCCCAAAAAAAGAAGCAAAGCTGGAGGCATCATAATTCTGGACTTCAAGTTATATTACAAAATTGTAGTGATCAAGACAGTATGGTACTGGCACAAAAACAAACACATAGATCAATGGAACATAATAGAAACCCCAGAAATGGAACCACAACTATATGGTCAACTAATATTTGACAAAGCAGCAAAGAATATCCAATGGAAAAAAGACAGCCTCTTCAACAAATGGTGTTGGGAAAACTGGACAGCAACATGCAGAAGAATGAAACTGGACCACTTTCTTACACTATGCCCCAAAATAAATTTAGAATGGATGAGAGACCAATTGTGAGACAGGAAACCATTAAAATCATAGAGAACAAAGGCAGCAACCTCTTTGATATTGGCTGTAGGAACATCTTAGTAGGTAGGTCTCCTGAAGCAAGGGAAACAAAAGCAAAAACAGACTATTGGAACTTCATCAAAATAAAAGACTTCTGCACAATAATGGAAACCATCAACAAAACTAATAAGCAGCCAGTGGAAAGAAGAAAATATATGCAAATGACATATCTGGTAATAATGGGTTAATACCAAAAAATCTATAAAGAACTTATCAAATTCAACACCCCCAAACCATATAATCCAGTTAAAAATGAGCAGAAGACATGAACACACATTTTTCCAAAGAAGACATACAGGTGGCTAACAGACATATGAAAAGATACCCAGCATCACTCATCATCAGGGAAATACAAATCAAAACCATGAAGAGATACTACCTCACACCTGTCGAAATGGCTAAAATTAATAACAAGGAAACAAGAGATGTTGGGACAATGCAGAGAAAGGGGAACTCTCTTACACTCTTGGTGGGAATGCAAACTGGTGCAGCCACTATATTTTTAAAGGATTTTATTTTTTTATTTGATACATATAGAGAGAGAGCACAAGCAAGGGGAGCAGCAGGCAGAGGGAGAAGAAGAAGCAGGTTCATTGTTGAGCAGGGAGCCTGACACAGGGCTCAGTCCCAGGATCCCTGGATCATGACCTGAGCTGAAGGCAGATGCTTAACTGACTGAGCCACCCAGATGCCCCTATGCAACCACTCTTGAAAAGCGTATGGATGTTTCTCAAAAAGTTAATAATAGAAGTACCTTATAATCCAGCAATTGCACTACTAGGTATTTGTCCAAAGAGTACAAAATACAGATTCAAAGGGGGTACACACAGCCCAATGTTTATAGCAGCATTATAAACAATAGCCAAACTATGGAAGGAGCCTGTGTCCATCGACTGATGAACAGATAAAGGAGAGGTTATATATATATATACATATATATATAATGTAATATTACACTGCCATCAAAAATAGTGAAATCTTGGCACTTTCAAGACACAGATGGAGCTAGAGCATATTTTGCTAAGCAAAATTAATCTTTCAGAGAAAAACAAATACCATACAATTTCACTCATATGTGGAATTTAGGAAACAAAACAGATGAACATATGGGAAGGGAAAAACAAAAGTGAGAGGGAGGGAAGCAAACCATAATAGACTTAGTGATAGAGAACGAACTGAAGGTTGATGGAGGGGAGGTGGGTGGAGGTTGGGCTAAATGGGTGATAAGTATTAAAGAGGGCACTTGTTATGATGACCACTGGGTATTATATGTAAGTGATGAATCACTTAATTCTATTCCTGAAACCAATATTACACTATATGTTTACTAATAAGAATTTAAATAATTTGGAAGAAAAATATTAAAATGAGGGCCATAAAAAGGCTTTATGGACTATACGCTATTATTCAGATAAAATTATTTAATTAACTCTTTCTCCTTCATCTTCTGCATAGTGCTATTTCTCACCTAAAATATTGCATGAGTTCTCATAAATAAAAATTTTTTGAGAGCAATTTGGGTACTTTGGCAAACTTTTGGACACTGTAGGGTGTTATAATTCAAGGGCAGGAAATTAATGCCATTGAGGATCTAGTTGCAAAAGCCCACTTTTATATCTGGAGGTAAGTTTGCCACAATGACACTATTTGCTAGGCATATTTGTGTGTGTTTGCTGGGTGTATGGGCCAAAGAAATGTTATTTGTAAAACTAAGTTACCAGAGATCTCTGAAGGTAAGGTGAAAACATTCATTTAACTGGAAAATAGAATCCCAAGACCTGCGTTTATTGTGGTTACATCTTTTGGTGTGACCTGCAAGAGAGCAAGCCATTTGAATTTTCTGAGCCTCAGTTTTCCTATTCTTTTTTTTTTTAAGATTTTATTTATTTATTTGTTAGAGAGAGAGAGAGAGAGAGAGCGAGCGCAGGCAGACAGAGTGGCAGGCAGAGGCAGAGGGAGAAGCAGGCTCCCTGCCGAGCAAGGAGCCCGATGTGGGACTCGATCCCAGGACGCTGGGATCATGACCTGAGCCGAAGGCAGCCGCTTAACCAACTGAGCCACCCAGGCATCCCCCTATTCTTAATTAATAACAATAAGGATTAATAATTGCCGCTATGTCCTTCTCTGGGAATCAGAGTGTGTTAATGCATGTGAAAGCACTTGTGAACTGTAAATAGGTATACAAACAACCTCATTGTTATTTCCAAGTATCAGGGGAAATCCTCCAGGGACATGTTTAAAAGTTACCTTTGGTATATTTCCTTTATTTCATTAGGGACCAATCTATTCTCTAGTCAAGAAGGGAAAGTGACCTACACATTTGACTTGGGGGTCTAGTCCTTAACCTAGCTTCACCTCTGTTACTGGGACACACTCACTTTCAAAAACTGCAAGCAGAACTAGACTGGGGAAAATTTTGGAACAAGTAAATCATATTTTCAATGATTCCCCTTATCCCTTTCAGAACCCCTTCTTTATAGAATGCACTGGGTAGCAGAAGTAACTATATTCTGAGAGGTTGTATGCACTAGTAGTTAACATTGTGAACTTTGGAGACAGACAGTTCTGGGCTGAATGTTAGTTCCATCATTTGTTATTTGTGATTTTGGATAAGTTATCCAACCTGTAAGCTCCTTAGATTCCTGGTCTGTAAAATGGGTCCAATAATTACACTACCTCATGGGGTTGTTACAAGAATTCAATGCAATAGTGCTTGGCACAAATAATGTTTCCAATAAATATAGCTTTATTTTTATTTAAACTATGATTTTTCTCACTCAGAGTTATATTTTAAAGTTACCAACCAGGAAATAGACACTGTCCTAAAGAATGACTTCTAGTTTGGAGTGTTAAGATCTTTCCCGCCTCTTAGCCTTGCTGGTTTGGTGTTTTGGTGGTTTGTACAAGTGAGCCAACACTCAGGAAATATTAGGCATAAATTTGAATAAAAATAAAATTTTGGTTTTTTTTCAGTGATATTTCCACAGCCTTTCCAATTTACATTTTTTGGTAATTTTTATAGTTTTTATTTATTCATTTGAGAGACAGAAAGTGAGCAAGGGAGAAAGAGAGCATGAGCAGGGGGTGGGCAGAGGGAGAGGGAGAAGTAGGCTCCCTACTGAGCAGGGAGCCCAATGTGGAGCTCGATTTCAGGACCTCAGGATCATGACCTGGCCTAAAGGTAGATGTTCAACCGACTGAGCTTCCCAGGCTCCCCTGTAATTTTTTTTTTTTTTACTGTTGCTTTCAGGTGATCAAAATTGCTTTACTTCATATTGATTATATACTAATAAATATGTTCATCCCAATTTAGTCCAGAAAGCTCATCACTACTGAGTAGTTGGTACTAGATTTGCTGGTCAAAGTTTTGACCTTGACTAAAAACAAACTAACAAAAATGAAGATTTTTTTTCCTGTTCTTTTTTTTTTTAAAGATTTTATTTATTTATTTGACAGAGATCACAAGC
>ML096390.1:0-14852 GCA_003697995.1 Taxidea taxus jeffersonii | reverse complement strand
ATGATCTGAGCCGAAGGCAGCGGCTTTAACCCACTGAGCCACCCAGGCGCCCCCCCCTTTTTTTTCCTGTTCTTAAAAGAACACAAAAGATAGTATTTATCTCATGGGGCTAAGCTGAATCCCTGGAACTATGATAGATGTGTAAATAGATTTTCTTTGGAACATACTTTTATGGATCAACCTCAAATTCACATTATCAGTTTACAAATTGCCTTTGGATGCATTAAATTGTACATAACAATTAATTTCTCACCCATAGAGAAAAATTGTGGGAAAGGAAAAGGGACAAGTGTGTGGTTTCTGATTGGTTGAAAATTTTTCATACAGAAGGAAAATACACTTAATAGGATGAAGAGTAAAGGTTTATCTGGTGTTCAGTCATGTAAACTGATCACTTTTGTTACATCCCTTAACAAAGTTTGAACTGTTGTTTTCCAGTTTTTTACTGTTGATCAAATGAAGTTTGTGAAAGCACTTTAAAAACAGGAATTCATTGTCAAAGTCTGAGATGATTTTTTTGTTATTAGTCTAGTGTTGGTGGAGAAATACTCTTGTTAGAGAATATTGAACTTTCTCATTTGTGTAAAGATATTATTTGTGTCTTCTTTCCTATGAAATGGTTCTTATGTTCACTTGATTTATAAATGGAGCACTTTTTTCCCCTCTTTGGACTTTTCATGAATATTATTTGTTTATTCTTATTGTAAAAATTTCTACATGCACAACACAAACAGATGTTAACTATATTGAGGTCAAATTCAATTTTTAAATAGATTAAAGAGTTATTGACTTCTTTTTAAAATTAAAAAAAAATATTTGGGGTGCCTGGGTGGCGCAGTTTAAGCATCTGCCTTCAGCTCAGGTCATGATCCCAGGGCCTAGGGTCCTGGGGTTGAGCTCCTTGTCAGGCTCCCTGCTCAGCATGGAGTCTGCTTATCCCTCTGCCTTTTGTTTCCCCTGCTTGTGCTCTCTGTCAAATACATAAAACCTTAATTTTTTTTTTATTTAAGTATAGTTGACATAACAATTTTGCAATAGTTTCAGGTACACAATGTAGTGACTTGCATTTTCTATGTTGTTATACTCACCACAAGTGTAGCTACCATCTGTCACCATATAATACTATTACACTATCACTGACCATATTCCCTATAATGTGCCTTTTATTCTTATGACTTATTCATTCCATAACTGAAAACCTGTATCTCCTACTCTCCTTCACTCATTTGCCTATCCTCCTTTGTAAACCTTCCCTCTGGTAACCATCATTTAGTTCTCTGTATTTACATGTCTGATTCTGCTTTTTGTTTTTGTATCTGATGATTGTTCAGTCTCCAGGTTGTCTTGAATACAATACCATTTAAACAAACAAACAAGCAGTCATCAGGAGTAGTAAAAAAGGTACCTGTAAGAGTCTGTCTTTTTGTTTCTAAGATAAAAAGGACTCATCATTTTACTCATTTTGGTTTCATAACTGTCAGTCCTTCTCTTCCTTCCTGTTTTAAGCAGGAAGTGCTGATAACATTATATATAAATAAGCACTCCATGTTACATAACTGTTGCCTCCTTTCCGACTTTTAAGAGTGTATCAGATAGTTTTGTTGTACTTATTTGGTACTTAGAACAGCAAGTCAGAAGAATATTTTAAACAAAGAAGAAAGGGGCTAGAAACCTAAATATTTGTACATGCTGCCTTTTTCTAGGGGGCATGGTTTGTCTATCACACATGTGATATTAACTCAGAAGTTTTCAGTCCAAAAGGATCAGCCCTGAGGAAAATTAGGAAATAAATGAAGTGAACACTTCTTGACTTCTTTTTTTTTTAATTTAAAGACCTCTTTTCTTTTTTAAATTTTAATTTTTTATTGAAGTATAGTTGACATACAATATTCTGTCAGTTTCAGGTGTACAACATAGTGATTTAACAATCTTATACATTCTTAAGTGTTCATCACAATTATAGTTACTATCTGTCATCCTGCAAGGTCATTACAATATGATTAACTGTATTCCATATGCTGTATTTTTCCTCTCTGTGAATTATTGATTTTTATAACTGGAAGTTTGTACATTTTAATCTTCTTCTTTTCCCTTTTTTTATCTCTTTTGCTTTCCAGGTATCCACAGCTTCTCTTCCTATGCTGAGTTGCAAAATTTTGAAGGAATGTGGATCTGAGAAATTGTTAACATTTCAGTGTAAAGAAATTTAAATTGTTCTTTTTTTTCTGAAGTGACTATTTTATTTTAGGTATGTGAAATTACAGATATCATTAAACAAAAATAAAAAAAAATTAAGGAAATCGTCCATGATCTCACCTTTCCAAATTAACCCACTCTTAATATTTATGTTATAGTCTTTTATGCTTTTTTCAATGTATACACATATATTCAATAAAATAGGATAACATTATACATATTATTTACCAACCCATTTTGGTCATCGGTTTCTTTAAATATTTTTACTTGAGTGTAGTTCACACACAATGCTGCATTAGTTTCAGGTGTACAGCATAGTAATTCATCTTCTCTATACACCATATCTTCCTTATCTATTTGTCTATCAATGGACATTTTCAACCTGTTATTTTTATTAACAATTATTAATTTTTTCTATAAAATCAAATGCAATCTCTCTTTTTTCTCTGTTTGGGTTTCTTTTCATTAATATTTTTGGTGTTTTCTAAGTCACCTACAGAGCATTTTTCTTGCTCTGATCTATTGAAAGTCACCCCTCTCCATACAGACGTTTCTTAAAAAATGAAAACTTAAAAAGAAAAAATTAAAAAAAATTTCATGTTGTATGTGCTTGATTGAGGAGCCAGTGGGGCAAAGCTACCATTTGTGGGATTATGACCGAATGCTTCTAAGTTAGAATCCCACCCAGGAGGCATTATATGGCAGTGCTATACAGCTGTGGTTGGCCTCAGATAGCTGGACCCTCCACCTCCAATGTTGCTCAGTGTACTCTACTGTGCAGCAGGACAGGATCTGGTACAGAAAGCTCGTCTCCTCTGAATGAATGTAGCTTAGGAGGTGGGGTCACCCCCTCACCAGTCACACAGCACACGTTGCTGGAAAAATGTGCCAAAATTTTTTAAAATTGAAATTATATGTTGGGGAGGATTGCTGGGAAGAAGATGGAGTAGGAGGACCCTAACCTCAACTCATCCCATAGGCACAACTATATAACCACTCACTAAGTATAAATAACCCAGAAAACGACCTGAGGATTGGCAGAACAAACTCACAACTTAATGTAAAGAGGTCATATTGAAGAAGGTCGGAAGGGTGCACACAAGATGTGGAGCTAAACAGACTTGCTGGATTGTCTGTGAAAGGGAGGGACCTACAAGGGCAGAGATAGAAAAGAAATAGACTGTCACACTGGAGATCCCATATGGGGAAAAAGAATTCCCATAACATTTGGCTTAGAAAACCAGAGGAGCTGAATTTCATGAGTTTCTACAACTAGCAGGTCTTAAACCTGGAATTTTAAAAATCAGCCAGCTTGGTTCTGGGAGAGCTAGGACTGCAAGAGGAAACTAAGTCCCCACACTTAATAAGATAGCACAGCAAAGAGACCCCAGAAATATAGCACAGAAGCAGCAATTTGAAAAACCTCTAGGTCATATAGAAGGGATAGTTGTTTATTAATCTCAGATCATGTCCTGGAGGGACAGAAATCTTTGAAAGACTTCCAGGAACAAAGGAGTTGGTAGGTGCTATTCCCCTCACCCAACCTCCAGCAAAACACATGGCCACCTACAGGAACCAACATGATGCTTACACTCAGTGTATAACTTGCTAATACCACACATCCTGCCCACTTTTCAGCGAATCCATCCCCTCCAGGCAGACCTGACTCAATACTGGCACTGCAGGTCTTTCCTCCCACAGAAGACTGGGGCAAACCTTGTTAACACCACACCTTCTGCCTCCATGAGCTTTGTGGACCCACCCCCTCTAACCCAATCAGCCTTGGTTGCAATGGTGGCAAGTCCCCTTGCAGAGGACTGACACTCAATCCTTGCTAATGCTGCAACTTCCAACCCTGCAGACATTGAAGTTCTGTCCCCTCCAATAAACTTGTGGCCAGGGCACATCCAAAGTGATGCCACAAACCTGGCAGTATGCAAGCAGCCCTGGCAGAGGCCAATACCACTCTAAAATCCCTCCTGCCCCAGGGAGAGGGAAAGACAACCACACACACCAGGAATACTGTGGCTCCAGCAGTGGGCTGGGGGTAGGCAGAGCGTCTGACTTTAGGCCCTGCACACTAATAAAGAGCTTCTTAGGGAGCAATACAGGGAATGGGTCCTGCAGTTTGGTGCTACTGCATCTCTGAAAAATACCTGGTCAAACTCAAATCAATCCTGAGGCAGCCCCAGACTGGTCCACTAACAACGCAGGGACCAAACACACCTCAGAACAGGCAAAGAGAATCATTACAAACACCTGTACTGAAGGGAAAAGTGGCTCAGCCACAATAGCAGGGCACATGCAAAACACATAGTAGACACCCCTAAAGTACCAGGTTCTTGTAAACGGGATACTGCACTGCAAGACAGTACAGGACCTCTTCATAAGGCCACTACTTTCAAGAGAAGGACATGTAGCTGACTTTCCTAACACAAGAAAGAGACACAGAGGGTTAGACAAAATAGGTAGCCAGAGGAATATGTCTCAAATGAAAGACCAGGACAAAAATCACAGCAAAAGATCTAAGCAGAATGGAGAAAAGTAACATGTCTGATAGAGAATTTAAGGTAATGATCATAAAGGATACTCACTGGACTTGAAAAAAGAGTGCAGGACATCAGTGAGACCCTTAACAAAGAGCCAAAAAAAAACAATCAGAGATGAAAAACACAATAAATGAAGTTAAAAAATACACTAGATGGAATAAATAGTAGACTAGAGAAAGCTGAAAAGCAGAAAACTGAGACAGCAACCTGAAAAAAAAAAACCAGTAAATTGCAGAGTAAACAGAGTAAAGGTAAGTAAACCAGTTGAGCACATGAAAGAAAAAAATAATGCAAAATGGGAATAGATTTAGGAAGCTCAGCAACACCATTAAACACGACATAATTCACACTATCGGGATCCTGGAAGGACAAGAGAAAGAAAGGGCGAGGGGAGAAAGTTTATTTGAGGAAATGATAGCTGAAAACTTCCTAAATCTGGGAAGGAAAAAGAAATCCAAATTCAGGAGGCATAGAGATCTTCCACAAAATCAACCAAAGTAGGTTCACACCAAGATACATAGTTATTAAAATGGAAAAAAAAGTAATGATAGAGACTTCCAAATTTATGTTGGGGAGGATTTTAAAAGCAGTTTAAAAGCAGCAAGAGAAAAGAAGACACTTGTATACAGGAGAAACCCAATAAGACTATCAGCACTTTTTTTTCTTTGAGCAAAAAACTTGTAGGCCACAAGGGAGTGGCATGATATACTCAAAGTGATGAAAGGGAGAAATCTGCAGCCAAGAATATCTATCAAGGCAATGATTCAAAATAGAAGGAAAGATAGAGTTTCCTATACAAACAAAGGTTAAAGGAATTCATGACCAAGTCCTAAAAGAAATGTTAAAGAAGACTCTCTGAATGGAAAGGAAAGACCAAATGTAAGAGTATGAATAGAAGGAAGCACAAAAATACTAAGTATATCTGTAAAAATCAGCTGAGGGACTCATAAAATAAAAGAATGTAAAGTATGACACCATATATCTAAAATATGTGGGAGAGAAAAGTAAAGAATGTGTTCAAACTTAAGTGACCATCAACTTAACATTCATTGTTATATGCACAAGATAATATATACAAAACTAACAGCAACCAGAAATCAAATACCTGTAATAGTTATGAAAAAACAGAGAAAAGAATCTAAGTTTATCACTAAAGAAAGGCAATTAATCACAAGAGAAGGGAGCAAAGGAAGAAAGGAACAGAGAGGAACTAAACAAACATAAAACAAGTAACAAAATGGCAATAAATACATCTCTATCAATAATTATGTTGAATGTAAATGGACAAATGCTCTAATCAAAAGATATACTTTGATAGAACAGATAAAAAAGCAAGATCCCTCTATATGCTGTCTATAACACACTAATTTTAGACCTAAAGACAGAGACAGACTGAAAGTGAAGGGGTAGAGAAGCATTTATTATGCAAATGGATGTGAAAAAAACCCCCGTATAACAATAATTATATCACACAAAATAGATTGTAAAACATTTATCAAGCAAATGGATGTGAAAAGAAAGCCAGGGCAGTGATACTTATAGCAGACAAAATAGACTTTAAACAAATACTGTAACTAGAGACAAAGAGGAAACAAAAATCATAAAATGAACAACCCAACATGAAGATATAACAACTGAAAATATTTATGCCCCCAACATGGGAGCATAAATTAACCATAAAAAAGTTAATAACACACATAAAGGAACAAATCCATAGTAATACAATAATAGTAGGGGATGTTAACACTACACTTACATCAGTGGACAGATCATTTAAACAAAAAAAGTGTAAATGCTGGTTTTGAATTATACCAGATGGACTTAACAGATACATTCAGAACATTCTATCCTGAAAGAGCAAATATCCGTCCTTTTCAAGTGTATATGGAACATTCTCCAAAATAGAGCACATATTAGGGCACAAAACTAGTCTCAACAAATTTAAAAAATCAAA
This sequence comes from Taxidea taxus jeffersonii, assembly GCA_003697995.1. NCBI lineage: Eukaryota > Metazoa > Chordata > Mammalia > Carnivora > Mustelidae > Taxidea > Taxidea taxus. Next base: position 8,153 of record ML096390.1, on the reverse strand, counting down.
GTCATACCAGGCATCTTTTCTGACCATGATGCTATGAAATTAGAAATCAACCAAGGCAAAAAGTCTGGAAAGATCACAAATATATAGAGGATAAATAACATGCTCCTACACAATAAATGGGTCAACCAAGAAGTGAGAAGGTAAATAAAAAAAATATGTGGAGACATGGGGTACCTGGATGGCTCAGGATCTTGGGAGTTGTGGGTTTGAGCCCCATGTTGGGTGTAGACATTACTTAAAAGTGAAATCTTTAAAAAATACATGGAGACAAATGAAAGTGAAAACACAATGGCCCAAAAATTGTTGGAATGCAGAAAAAGTGGTCCTGAGAGGGAAGTTTATAGCAATACAGTCCTACCTCAAGATAAGAAAAATCTCAAATAAATTACCTAAATTTACACCTAACTGAGCTAGAAAAAGAACAGACAAAACCCCAAAGAAGTAGAAGGAAAAAATTAATAAAGATTAGAGTAGAAATAAATGTATAGAAATATAAAAAAAAAAACAAGAAAACAAACAAACAAAAATAACAAATTAATGAAATCAGGAATTGGTTCGTTGAAAAGATTAATAAAATTAATAAACCTCTAGTCAGAGACATGAAAGAGAAAGAAAGAGAGAATTAAACAAACAAATTAAAAAATGAAAAAGGAGAAATAACAACTGACACCACAAAATTAAAAAGGATTGTAAGAGAATTTTACATATTTTGGACAATCTAGAAGAAATGGACAAAGTCCTAGAAACATAATCTCCCAAAACTGAATCAGGAAGAAATAGAAAATTTGAACAGAACAACTACCAGTAATGATATTGAATCACTAATTAACAAAATCACAACAAACAAAAGTCCTGGACCAGATAGCTCCACTGGGGGTTTCTACCAAATATTTAAGGAAAAGTTAATACTTATTCTCCTCAAATTATCCCCAAAAAATAGAAGAGGAAGGAAAACTTCCAAGTTCATTCCATGAGACCTGCATTATCCTGATACAAAAACAGATAAAGATACTACAAAAAAGAGAACTACGGGCCAATTTCTCTGATGAATGCAGATGCCAAAATCCTCAACAAAATATTAGCAGGCTGAATCAAACAATATATTAAAAAAACTATTCACCACAGTTAGCGGGATTTTTTCCTGGGATGGAAGAGTGTTTAAATATTTGCAAATCAATCAATATGATCAATCTTATCAAGGAAATAAAGGATAAAATGATCATTTCAATAGATGCAATAAAAGCATTTCACAAAGTGCTACATCCATACAAGATAAAAGCCCATGACAAAGTATGGTCACAGGGAACTACTTCCACATAATAAAGACTGTATAGGAAAAACAAAAACACAGGTAACATCATCCTCAACAGGGAAAAACTGAGAACTTTCCCCCTAAGGTCAGAGACAAGACAAGGATGTCCACTCTCAGCAATTTTTAAATTTTTTTGTATAAGTTATTTTTGATGAGATTATAGTCCAAATAAAAATGTCAAATTTAAATTTGTGTTTAAGAGAAATGAAATTTCTGGGATATTACAGTCTAAAAGATTTCTCTAAGCTTAAGAGACAGCAATGCACATTAAAAACTTGGAGTCATTATTAATATTAATGTTATTCTAGTTTCAGGTGTAGAATTTAGTGATTCATCACTGACATATGACACTCAGTGTATCTCAACAAGTGCCCTCCTTAATATCCATCACCTATTTAACCCATCCCCCCACCCTCCATTCCTGCAACCCTCAGTTTGTTCTCCATAGTTAAGAGTCTGTTTTTTGATTTGCCTCTTTTTCTACCCCTATGTTCATCTGCTTTGTTTCTTAAATTTCACATACAACTGAAATCATATGGTATTTGTCTTTCTCTGACTGACTTATTTCACTTAGCATAATACACCCTAGCTCCATCCATGTTGTTGCAAATGGCAAGATTTAATTCCTTTTGATGGCTGAGTAATATTCTGTTTATGTATATACTGCCTCTTCTTTATTCATTCATCACTTGATGGACATTTGGGCTCTTTCCACAATGTGGCTATGTTGACAATGCAGCTATAAACATCGGGGTGCACATATCCCTTCTAATTAGTTATTTTTTATCCTTTAGGTAAATACCTAATAGTGCAATTGTTAGATCATAGGGTAGTTCTGTTTTTAAATTTTTGAGGAACTTCCATACTGTTTTCCAGAATGGCTGCACCAGTTTGCATTCCCACCAACAGTGTAAGAGGTTTTCCCTCCTCCACATCCTCGACAATATCCGTTGTTTCCTGTGTTGTTAATTTTAGCCATTCTTTTAAAAAAATTTTTATTTATTTGACAGATGGAGATCACAAGTAGGCAGAGAAGCAGGCAGAGAGAGGAGGAAGCAGGCTCCCTGCTGAGCAGAGAGCCCGATGCGGGGCTCCATCCCAGGGCTCTGGGATCATGACCTGAGCCGAAGGCAGAGGCTTTAACCCACTGAGCCACCCAGGCGCCCCAATTTTAGCCATTCTGACAGGTGTCAGGTGATATCTCATTGAAGTTTTGATTTGTATTTCTCTGATGATTATTGATGTCTAGCTTGTTTTCATGGTTCTGTTAGGCATTTGTATGTTTCCTTTGGGGGAAAAAGGGGTTATTCATGTCCTCTGCCCATTTTTATTAAACTGGATTATTTGTTTATTTGTTTTTTTTGTCTGATGAGTTTCATATGTTCTCTACATATTTTGGATATGAACCCTTTATCAGAAACATCATTTGTAAATATTTTCTCCTATTCCAAAGGTTGCCTTTTAGTTTTGTTGATTGCTTCCTTTGCTGGGCAGAAGGTTTTTTATCTTGTTGAAGTCCCAATAGTTTGTCTTTGCTTTTGCTTCCCTTACCTCCAGGAGACAAATCTAGTAAGAATTTGCTATGGTTGATTTCAAAGAGGTTTCTGCCTGTGTTCTCCTGTAGGACTTTAATGGTTTCCTGTCTCACAGATAGGTATTTCATGCATTTAAAATTTAGTTTCGTGTATAGTGTATGAATGTGGTTCACTTTCAGTCTTGTGAAAGTTGCCATCTAGTTTTCCTAACACTATTTGTTGAAGAGACTGTCTTTTTTCTATTAGATATTCTTTCCTGCTTTGTTGAGGATTAATTGACCATATGGTTGTGGCTCCATTTCTGGGTTTTCTATTCTGTTCCATTGATCTGTGTGTCTGTTTTTCTGCCAGTACCATACTCTGTTAATAATTACAGCTTTATAATAAACTTGAAGTCTGGAATTGTGATGTCTCCAGCTTTGCTTTTTTTTCCGCCAAGATTGCTTTGGCTATTTGGAGTCTTTTGTGGTTTCATACAAACTTAAGGTTCATTTGTTCATCTCTGTGAAAAATACTGATGGTGTTTTGATAAGGAACACATTAATTGTGTAGGTTGCTTAGGTAATATAGATATTTTAACAATATTTGTTCTTCCAATTCACAAGCAAGGAATATTTTTCCATTTGTTTGTGTCAACTTCGATTTCTTTCATCAGTGTTTTGTAGTCATCAGAATACCGATATTTTACCACTTTAGTTATGTTTATTCCTAGATATCTAATGGTTTTTGCTGTAATTGTAAACTGGATCAGTTCCTTGAGTTCACTTCCTGCTGCTTCATTATTGGTGCATAGAAATGCTGCAGATTTCTGCATGTTGACTCTGTATCCCATGGCCTTACTGAGTTTGTGTATCAGTTCTACAAATTTTGGGGAGTCTTTTGGTTTTCTATATAAAATATCATGTCATCTGCAAATAGTAAAGTTTCACTTCTTTGTTGCTGATTTGGATGCTTTTTATTTCTTTTGTTGACTGATTGCTGAGGTTAGCACTTCCAGTACTATGTTAAATAACAGTGGTGAGAATGGACATCTCTATCTTGTTCCTGACTGTAGAGGAAAAGCTCTTATTGTGGATGATATTGGCTGTGGGTTTTTCATATATGGCCTTTATGATGTTGAGGTATGTTCCCTCAATCTCTATTTTGTTGAGGGTTTTTATTATTAATGGGTGTTGTACTTCATCAAATGCTTTTCCTGTATCTTTTGAGAGGTCATATAGTTCTTTTATTTTATTTATTTTTAAATATTTCTTTTCAGTGTCATATAGCTCTTTTAAAATAGATTTTTATTTATTGATTTGAGAGTGAGACAGAGCTGAATTAGAGAGAAAGACACACAAGGAGAGAGCACAAATGGGGAGGAGCAGAGGGAAAGAGAGAAGCAGACTCCCTGCTGAGCAAGGAACCTGATGCAAGGCTCAACCCCTGGACCCTGGTATTATGACCTGAGCCAAAGGCAGACACTTAACAGACTGCAGGTACCCTGCAAAGTCATGTGGTTCTTATCCTTTCTTTTATTAATGTGGTGTATCATGTTGATTGATTTGTGAATATTAAACTATACTTGAAACCTAGAAATAAATTCTATTTGATCCTGTGAATAACTCATTTAAATATTGTTAAATTTGATTGGCTAGTATTTTGCTGACAATTTTGCATCCATGTTCATCAAGGATATTGATGTAATTCTCTTTTTTAATGGAGTCTTTGTCTGGTTTTGGTATCAGGGTAATGCTGGCTTCATAGGATGAGTTTGCAAATTTTCGTCCCATTTCTATTTTTTTGCAATAGTTTGAAAAGAATGGGTATTATCTCTTCTTTAAATGTTTGGTAGAAGTCACCTGTGAAGCCATCTGGCCGTGGACTTTGTTTGTGAGATTTTTGGTTACTGATTCAATTTCTTTGCTGGTTATTAGTCTGTTCAAGTTTTATATTTCTTTCTGATTCAGTTTTGGTAGTTTATATATTTCTAGGAATTTATCTAGTTTTTCAGATTGTCTGAATTGCCAGAATATAATTTTTAAAATAATTTTCTCTCCTCTGGCATTTGTGATTTTATTCATTTTGGTCATTTCTCTTCTGTTTTTGAAACACCTGGCTAGGTGTTTATCAGTTTTATTAGTTGTTGCACAGAATAAGCTCCTGGTTTCCTTGATCTTTCCTATTTTTTTAAGTTTCTATATCATTATTCCTGCTGTGATCTTTATTATTTCCCTTCTTCTGCTGATTGTAGGGTTCATTTCTTGTTCTTTTTCTAGGTCCTTTAGCTGTAATATTAGGTTTGGTATTTTGGGATTTTTCTTGCTTCTTGAGGTAGGCCTATATTGCTATAATTGCTATATACTTCCCTCATAGGTCCATTTTTGTTACAACCCCAAAGTTTTGGACCATCGTGTTTTAAATTCCATTTGTTTCCATGTGTTTTTTAATTTCTTCTTTGATTTCTAGGTGGACCCATTCATTTTTTAGTAGGATGTTCAACTTCCATGTATTTGTGGTCTTTCCAATTTATTTTTGTAAGTGACTTCAAGTTTCATATCATTGTGGTCAGAAAATATGCATTACATGATCTCAATAGTTTTGTACTTGTTGAGGCCTGATTTGTGACCTAGTGTGTGATTATGTGAGCTCTTCAGGAGAATGTCCCATGTACACTTGAAAAGAATGTGTATACTTCTACTTTTGCATGGAATGTTCAGAATATATATGTTAAGTCAATCTGTTCTAGTGTGTCACATAAAACCATTGTTTCCTTGTTGATTTTCTGCCCTGATGATGTGTCCATTGATATAAATGAAGTGTACTATTATTATATTATTATCAATGCATTCCTTTATGCTTATTTTTAATTGTTTTATATATTTGTGTGCAGCCAAGCTGGGGGCATAATTATTTACAATTATTAAATCTTCTTGTTGGATAGTCCCTTTTGTTATGGTATAGTGTCCTTCTTCATCTCTTGTTACAGTCTTTGGTTTAAAATCTAATTTTCTGATGTAAGTATTGCTACCCCAACTTTCTTTTGACATCCATTTGCATGATCAATGTTTTTCTATCCCATCATTTTCAATTTTCAGGTGTTTTGAGGTCTAAAATAAGTCTCATGGGCAGCATATAGATAAATCTTGTTTTTTTTTTTTAAATCCATTCTGACACACTATGTGTTTTGATTGAAGGGTTTAAGTCCATTTACATTCAGAGTACATTATTGATAGATAATGAATTTAGTCCCTTTTTGTTACTTGATTTGTTAATATTTCTGGAGAGTTTCTCTATTACTTTCTAGGCTTTGTCACTCTTGATCTTTCCTCCCCACTCAAAGAGTCCTCTATCATATTACTTGCAGGGCTGGTTTAGTGCTCATGAACTCCTTTAGTTTTTACTTGTTTGGGAAACTCTTCTTGTATTTAGAATCAAAGCCTTGCTGGATAGAATATTCATATATGCAGACTTTCCCTATTTGGCACATTCAATATACCATGTCACGTTCTTCTGATTTGCCACATTTCTGTGGAGAGATCTATTGCTAACCTTATGGGCCTTCCCTTGTAATTTAGGGACTTTTTTTTGTATTGCTGCTTTTAGGATTTTTTACTTATCAGTATATTTTGCACACTTAAATACAACATATCTTTTTAAAATTCAAGTTCCTTGCTGGTTATTGGTCTGGTCAGGTGGTCTATTTCATCCTGTTTCAGTCTTGGTAGTTCATCAGTGTCCAGGAATGCATCCATTTCTTCCAGATTATCTAGTTTATTGGCATACAGTGGCTGGTAGTAAGTTCTTTTTTTGGGGGGGGGGGATAATGTTGATATTTTAAGTTGTTACTTATATGTCACCATTACATTTTCTTCTTTTTTATTTTTTTTATTTAAACAAATAATGTAACCCAACCACCCTCTCCCAACACCCCTCTCCCCCGCCCCCCTCAGTTTGTTTTAAGATATTAAGAGTCTCTTTTCGTTTGTCTCCCTCCCAATCCCATCTTGTTTCATTTATCCTTTTCCTACCCCCTTAACCCCCACCCCCGTTGCATCTCCACTTCCTCATATCAGGGAGAACATATTATAGTTGTCTTTCTCCAGTTGACTTATTTTGCTAAGCATAATACCCTCTAGTTCCATCCATGTCATCGCAAATGGCAAGATTTCATTTCTTTTGATGGCTGCATAGTATTCCATTGTATATATATACCACATCTTCTTTATCCATTCATCTGTTGATGGACATCTAGGTTCTTTCCACAGTTTGGCTATTGTGGACATTGCTGCTATAAACATTCGGGTGCATGTGCCCCTTCGGATCACTACGTTTGTATCTTTAGGGTAAATACCCAATAGTGCAATTGCTGGGTCAAAAGGTAGCTCTATTTTCAATCTTTTGAGGAATCTCCATGCTGTTTTCCAGAGTGGTTGCACCAGCTTGCATTCCCACCAACAGTGTAGGAGGGTTCCCCTTTCTCCACATCCTCGCCAGCATCTGTCATTTCCTAACTTGTTCATTTTAGCCATTCTGACTGGTGTGAAGTGGTATCTCATTGTGGTTTTGATTTGTATATCCCTGATGCCCAGTGATATGGAGCACTTTTTCATGTGTCTGTTGGCCATCTGGATATCTTCTTTGCAGAAATGTCTGTTCATGTCCTCTGCCCAATTCTTGATTGGATTATTTGTTCTTTGGGTGTTGAGTTTGCTAAACTCTTTATAAATTTTGGATAGTAGTCCTTTATCTGATATGTGCTTTGCAAATATCTTCTCCCATTCTGTCAGTTGTCTTTTGGTTTTGTTGATGGTTTCCTTTGCTGTGCAAAACCTTTTGAACTTGATGAAGTCCCAATAGTTCATTTTTTCCCTTGCTTCCCTTGCCTTTGGCGTTGTTCCTAGGAAGAAGTTGCAGCGACTGAGGTCAAGAGGGTGCTGCCTGTGTTCTCCTCAAGGATTTTGATGCATTCCTTTCTCACTTTGAGATCCTTCATCCATTTTGAGTATATTTTCGTGTTTGGTATAAGGAAATGGTCCAATTTCATTTTTCTGCATGTGGCTGTCCAATTTTCCCAACACCATTTGTTGAAGAGGCTTTTTTCCATTCGATATTCTTTCCTGCTTTGTCGAAGATTAGTTGACCATAGAGTTGAGGGTCTATTTCTGGGCTCTCTATTCTGTTCCATTGATCTATGTGTCTGTTTTTGTGCCAGTACCATGCTGTCTTGATGATAACAGCTTTTTAATAGAGCTTGAAGTCTGGAATTGTGATGCCACCAACTTTGGCTTTCTTTTTCAATATTCCTTTGGCTATTTGAGGTCTTT
>ML096389.1:27272-56839 GCA_003697995.1 Taxidea taxus jeffersonii | reverse complement strand
GAGAGAGAGAGAGAGAGACACACACACACACACACACACACGGGGGAGAGAGAGAGAGACACACACACACACACACACACACACATATATATATACACATATATATTGGGCTGGATCCTGGGACTCTGGGATCAGGACCTGAGCTGAAGGCCGACGTTTAACTGACTGAACCCCCAAGACGCCCCCTGACTAAGTTGTTACTAATTCAGCACTGTGGAGGCTTTTTATTTCCATGGATTTTGAGTGGTAATAACTGGCATTCTATACCAGAAGATAATAGTATCTTTTTTAGAAGAAGGAGATTATTTCTTTTTAAAATCTGTATCTCTTTGCCATAACGCAGAAGCATACAGAGATTACTAATAAGGAGGGAAAACACCAGAATGGTTATACCTCAGATTACTTCAGATAGGCTCCTGTCTAAGGTATAAATATTCTAATTTTTTACCCTGTCAAATTCCCATCACTTTGTTTTCAACTCTGGAGGTTTTTATACAAGAGAAACAAGTAATAAACCCTTTTAATTGAAATTTTTGGTGTTACCACATTTTATTTTGAGGATTTCATAATTAAAGTTCTTGAATGGGCAATATGTTCCCATATTTCAAAATGTAAAAAGTATAGGGACGCCTGGGTGGCTCAGTTGGTTAGGCAGCTGCCTTCGGCTCAGGTCATGATCCCAGCGTCCTGGGATCGAGTCCCACATCGGGCTCCTTGCTCGGCCTGGAGCCTGCTTCTCCATCTCCCTCTGCCTCTATCTGCCACTCTGTCTGCCTGTACTTGCTCTCTCTCTCTAACAAATAAATAAATAAATAAATAATTTAATAAAAAAAAAATGTAAAAAGTATAAAATTCTTACAAAATTTAAAAAGTTTAAAAAACTTTCCTACCCCACCTAAACTTTTCTCTCCCCCCAGCCCCCGCCCGCCACAGCTATGATCCCCAGGGCAGTCGGTTTCTTTGTAACCATAAGTTTTGGGGTTTTTTTTGACACGGAGACAGAGATCACAGGTAGGCAGAGAGGCAGGCAGAGAGAGGGGGAGAAGCAGACTCCCCGCTGAGCAGAGAGCCCGATGCGGGGCTCGATCCCAGGACCCTGAGATCATGGCCTGAGCCCAAGGCAGAGGCTTTAACCCACGGAGCCACCCAGGCGCCCCTCTTGTAACCATTTAGAAGCTCTGTGCATATATGGGAGCCAATGATGAGTTTGTTTCTCCCATTTTCACAGAGCGGTAGTATATTAAACCCCATTGTGCTCCCCCTTGCTTTTCTCATCCAAGAGCTCCTTCCCCGCCGGTCTGTACAGGCCGCTTGGTCTCTCATCGTTTCATGAGTGTCCATTTTACAGATAGACAGTAATTTTCTCAACTGGCCCCCTGTTGACAAACATTTAGTTTCTCAGTCTTCTGCTATGAAAAAGCGCCAATAATAATAAACATCTTTTGTTGTGTCCAGGGTTCTTCTAAGCTCTTCAGTAGGTCTTTGGACTTGGTGTGGAGACACACAATCTTGTAGGTACTTGTGTTACCCCTCATTCTGCCAGGGAGGCAACTGAAGCTTATTATTTTGAACAAATTGCAGTCTCAGAGAAAAGTTGAAAGAATAGGGCAGAAATCCTCTCTCCTCTTCAGAGGCCCCAGATTTAACATTTATATACATATTCTTTTCTTTTTGAACCAATCGGAATGAGCTATAGACATAATGTCCTGATTCCTAAATGCTTTAGTAAATATTTCAGAAAACAGATACTCTCTTACATAACCACAGTGTAATTATCAGACTCCGGAAACTGACCCTGTTACAGTACTATTACCTAACCTGCAGGCCTTATTCCTATTTGTGGTCCCACTGTGTCCTTTAGAGGAAAATCATTTCTTTCTGGCCCGGAACCCAGTAAGGATCACACACCGAACTCAGCTGACCTTTCTCTTCAGTCTCATTTAATCTGGAACGACTGCTCTGTTCTTGGTCTCTTATGACCTTGATACTTTTTTTTTTTTAAGATTTTATTTATTTATTTGACAGACAGAGATCACAAGCAGGCAGAGAGGCAGGCAGAGAGGGGAAGGGAAGCAGGCTACCCACTGAGCAGAGAGCCCGATGCGGGGCTCGATCCCAGGGCCCTGGGATCATGACCCGAGCCGAAGGCAGAGGCTTTAACCCACTGAGCCACCCAGGCGCCCCTGACCTTGATACTTTTGAAGAGTATGGGGCAGTTGTTCTACAGAATATCCCTTATTGAGATGTGTTTGTTTCTTCATATTAGGTTGAATCAGTTATCACTATGATTGTGACCAACTGGTGATGTTTCCAGTTCCCCTTCTTCCCTATTCATTCGTTCAGTTTATCGTGGAGTCATAGAATCTTAATTTATTCAGGGTGTTCTCACTCTTCGCTACTATTTATCGCAATGTTCAGATTGTCTTAGACTTGGCCAAAGGGAGCCCTTTCAGGCCCCTCCCTGTGTTCTTTTGACATGTTCCTAACATTTTTTGATACTTCCTTACTTCCTGGTACCACTAGATGTTCCACATTCATCTTGCGCTTTCTTAGCCCTGGAATCAGTCATTCCAGCGAGCATCCCCAGCTCCTTTAGTGGAAAGTGATATTCACCACCAAGACTCGGCCCTCGGAGTGTGCACTCCGTCACCACACCTTACTCCCTGTGACTAACCTTGACTTACGTTCTTTCATAAGTGACTCAGTGAACTTAAAAGATAAAGACCGAGTAATAAAATCACCGGATCAAAGGTTATTTTGATGGATAATTGCCAGACTAGTGTAATATTTTATAAGGTGGTGTGCAGCAGTGAGTTCCCTCAGGGACACGTTGGTGTGTTTACAACTTGTACAGTTGCCATAGGTCATTCTCTGATTCCTTCTTACAGATTCGACCAAGGGAATGCTTTAAAAAAAAAAAAATGCTAGTTTTGTGTAATGGTACTTTCCAGATTAAATCTGCTTTATATACCAGTTCTGCTTCCAGTATGTTTTAATAATTTACTTCATAATAATGAGGATGAGGGGCTCCTGGGTGGCTCCGTCGGTTAAGCATCTACCTTCCCCTTAGGTCATGACCCCGGAGTCCTGGGATCCAGTCCTGCATCCGGGTCCCTGCTTCTCCTTCTCTCTCTGCCCCTCCCCCTGCTTGTATGCATGCGAATGCTCTCTCTCAAATATGTAAATAAAATCTTCCAAAAAACAGTGATGAGGATGAAGAGGTGCCTGGGTGGCTCAATACCTACTCTTAGTTTTGGCTCAGGTCGTGATCTCAAGGTCGTGGGATCAAGCTCCGGGTTGGGTCCCAGCTCAGCACAGAGTCTGCTTGAGAATCTCTCCCTCTGCCCCTCCCCTGCTTGCCTGCATGCATGCGCACTCTCTATCTCTTGCTCTCAAAATCAATAAAACAGTCATGGGGATGAAGATACTGCCGTGCTAGGACAGGATCAAAGTATTCGCTCTCAGAATCTTTGCATTTTGTAGAAAGATGAACTCTTCTCTTCCTGGAACCCGTTCTGTCAGAGCAGCAGGAGTTCTCAACCAGGGTGGTTTTGCCCCAGCCCCTGGAGGATATTTCACAATGTGCGAAGGAAGGCCTTTCTGGTCCGTCCACCCGGCAGAGTGAGCAGACGCCGGAGAAGCTGGGGGACGTCCTTCCGGTGTGCCACGTAGTTATCTAGTCCGGGATGCCAGCAGTGCCACCGCTGAAAAACCCTGCCTCAGGGTAATTTGTTTTAAAGATTTTATTTATTTGGCAGACAGAGATCACCAGTAGGCAGAGAGGCAGGCAGAGAGAGGGAGAGGCAGGCTCCCCGCTGAGCAGAGAGCCCGATGCGGGGCTCGATCCCAGAACCCTGAGATCATGACCCGAGCCGAAGGCAGAGGCTTAACCCACTGAGCCACCCGGGCGCCCCCAGAACAATTTATTACCAGCGGAGTTGTATGAAGTCTTCTGTTCTGGAAGATAAAATCGATTCCATCCTGATGGCAAGGACATCTGATGAACTTGAAAGGATTCCGTGTCAGTGGTTCTCTGAACACTGCTCTGTGCTTGCCACAGTGGTGAAAATGAAGAGTTTGGATCGCAAAAAGGAAAGAAAGTCACCTTTTTTGGCTTGATTTCCCTGGCTTGTAAATTTTACAAGTGAAGATGTGGTTTTCATCACTAAAGTGAAAACAGACGTTAGCTCCTCTGGAGCGTCATTAAATGCACGTTTTGTCTTGCTTGCGTGTGGACAGTCATGAGCTTGAAAATAACTGCAGTTCCAGTCCTGCTGGAGACTGTATTTTATCCTCTCTTTAAGGTCAATCTGTTGGTAAAGTTTGACCTTCCACTGAACTACAAATAGACCAAAATCAAAATGGAGAAGGAATGACTAATTCCTCTTGATCCTCTCCTGCCCTGTATTCTATGAGAGGAAGGTTTGTTGATTGACTCTGGGGAGAGAGTAAAAGAGAGTGCATAAAACTTTTTTTTTTTTTTAAGATTTTATTTATTTATTGGACAGAGAGAGTGAGCACAGGCAGAGAGAGCACAGGCAGAGGCAGAGGGAGAAACAGGCTCCCTGCTGAGCAAGGAACCCGATGTGGGACTCGATCCCAGGACACTGAGCCGAACGAAGGCAGCTGCTTAACCAACTGAGCCACCCAGGCGTCCCAGAGAGTGCATAAAACTTACGGATGCTTGTGAATGCAGCATTCTTTTACGTGGAAAATGCTGGGAAACGCAGAAGATATTTTCCTGCTTCAAGATTGGAGGTCATTTGATAAGTTGACATTTCCACTATACTAAGTTAATATGGTTTGTGATTTCTGGCCATAAGTAATAGTGCACAATTCATTTTATTCTTAGATTGGTTTTTGTTTGAGAAAATGAAGAAAGGGAACAGAATCTTAAATATTGGGTAGTTTTAGCATCCTTTATCCTTAATCTCCAGTATGTTCTTTACTTCTACTGAAAATTTTGAATTTTCAGTGTTTTATTTTGGGGGGCAACTATTACAAAATCGGGGACTTCTTTTTTTTTAAGGCTGTGAGGTACTATTCATTTCCCTTGATCCTATTAATAAAGTCTGTTTGTTTTGTTTTTTTTTTTAGTAGCTACCAAATTGTATGTTTTATCCAGATCCTAAAACCAGTAATGAGCAGAGAAGGAACATACCGGGAGAGATGCTTGCTTTTTAAAAGCCTTTTAAGCCTCTATCCTAGCCATACCTGTGTTTTTACATTCTAAACTGATAGAAGCTTTTTGGGAGAAGCAGAGTTACAGAAAAGTAAATAAGAGCACTGTGGCATGTTTCCCTCATCAAACTAGAGCTGAATTTTTATTGGTCTTCGATGAGGGATACTGGCTTGCAATCTTTTTCTCTTTTTACAGAGGAAAATGGTCCAGAAAAGGGAGGGGCCCCATCTCTTTGAGAAGTGGTAGGTCAACAGAGCCATCTACCCACATGGTTTAATTAATTAATATTTTAAAAGATTTTATTTATTTGAAAGAGACCACAAGTGGCAGGGGGGGCACAGAGGGAGAGAAGGAGAAGCAGACTCCCCTGCTGAGCAGGGAACTGGACTTGGGGGCTCAGTCCCAGGACCCTGGGATCATGACCTGAGCCGAAGGCAGAGGCTTAACTGGCTGAGCCACCCAGGTGCCTCCCACATGGCTTTATTTAAGACAGAATTTAGGGAAGTCATTCCTAATGTTGGTGTACCTTCTCCCTCTTTTAGGTGACATTTATATGCAGAGGTTTTTGACTGCCAAGGTTCAAAAAATCGCCCTTGTTTCTGGGATGGGAAATCAGGAAGCATTGATTAAAATTTGTCAGCTACATAGCTCGGGTTTCAGCTCGGCTGGTGTGCCATGTGGGGAAAGGCACAGCTGTTCTTGGAGATTCACAGTGCCCGTAGCTAGGACTAATGCGGTTTGTTTGTGGATAGTTGCTAACCTCGAGAATTATTCTGAGTTTATTGTTGTGTCCCTCTCCCACTACTGGTTTATATTTCAGAATAATAAAAAGTTTTAGAAGTAGACTACTTAGGGACGCCTGAGTGGCTCAGTTGGTTGAGCGGCTGCCTTCGGCTCAGGTCATGATCCCAGCGTCCTGGGATCGAGTCCCACATCGGGCTCCTTGCTCAGCAGGGAGCCTGCTTCTCCCTCTGCCTCTGCCTGCCTCTGTGTCTGCCTGTGCTCACTCTCTTTGTCTCTAACAAATAAATAAATAAAATCTTAAAAAAAAAAAAAAAAAGAAGTAGACTACTTAGCCTGTTCTTCTGAAATACTCTCTCTCTCTGTGTTTGCTGACTTTTTGAGGGTGAATTCTTACTTCACTTCTCTATCCTGGAGATAGGTTTGTACACAAATGGGGCTTTTCCAGGTACAAACCGGGTAGTGAGATAGGAAGCCTGTACTTTAAGGACCAGTCAAATCAGGAAGAAATGGGGGCACCCGGGTGGCTCAGTTGGTTAAGTGTCTGCCTTCCACTGAGGTCATGATCGGAGGGTCCTGGGATGGAGCCCTGGGTGCTGGGGCTCCCTGCTTAGCGGGGAGTCTGCTGCTCCCTCTCCCTCTGCCTGCCCCCTCCCATGCGCGTGTGTGCGCGGGCTCTTTCTCTCTCCCTCTCTCAAATAAATAAGTAAAACCTTCTAAAAAAAATCAGGAAGACATGGTGGAGTCATAGTTACCGTCTTCACGTCCCTAATTTTCAGGAAACTGATGATACCAGTCATGTAGTCACGTGCTAATAAGGTTACATTGTCCAAATAAAGTCACTTTGGAAGGCAATGAGATAAAGCTGGCTGTCAGCCAGGCGGCCTTTACCTGTTCAGTTTACTACAGAGACGTTTCCTTTACATTTCCCTGTCGGGCTCAGGGCATTGACTGGGCTGTCGGGGTGCGGCTTCTGTGGGCGGTGAGACCCTCCTCACTCTGCGGCTGCCTTTGGACCAGCGCTGTCTGGAGGCTGGTGGCTCGTATCTATTTACATGTGGCTCTCAGGTTCCTGAAGCGTGGCTAGCTAGTCTCAGCTGAGAACCGCTGTCTCTGAAATGCACCCCAAGTATCCAAGACTTAGTATGAAAAAAAAGGTAAAATATCTCATAAATTTGCATATCAGTTACGTACTGAAATATCTTGGATATACCGGCTAAAATAAAATCTATTAATTTTACTAATTTCTCTTTACCTTTTTTTTTAATTAAAAAAAATTTTTTTTTAACGTTTTATTTATTCATTTGACAGACAGATCACAAGTAGGCAGAGAGGCAGGCAGAGAGGAGGAAGCAGGGTCCCTGCCAAGCAGAGAGCCCGATGTGGGGCTCGATCCCAGGACCCTGGGATCATGACCTGAGCCGAAGGCAGAGGCTTTAACCCACTGAGCCACCCAGGCGCCCCACCTTTTTTTTTTTTTTTTTTAATTAAGATTTTATTTTTTGAGGCACCTGGGTGGCTCAGTCAGTTGAACGTCTGCCTTCCGCTCAGGCCATGATCCCAGGTTCCTTGCTTAGCAGGGAGCCTGCTTCTGCCTCGGCCTGCCGCTCCTCCCCCTGCTTCTGCTGTCTCTCTCTCTGACAAATAAATAAATAAAATCTTTTAAAAAAAAAAAAGCAAGATAGAAAGATTTTATCTTTAATGTCTACACCCAGCAGGAGGCTTGGACCCACAACCTGAGGTCAGAAGTCATGTGCCACATGGACTGAGCCAGCCATGCACCCCTCCCTTTTTACTTTTTATTGTGGCTTCTAGAAAACGTAAAATTACATATGGCTCACCTATTTCTGCTGGACACCACTGCTCTAGACTATCTGTTTCTGAGAAGCCCCAGGTTCATTTTGGAGAATCCCCCGCCCCCCTTTTATGTATTTTTTTTTGGTGACAGCAAAGCAAGGTTTATTGAGCATTAGCAAAGTGATCGTACAAAGCTCCCGAGCAGCTAGGGGACCCAAGAGGGTTGCCCTTGGTTTTGCTTTTTAATAATGTTCTTTTTTTCACCACTGCTAGGGAATAGGGTCGCAATTACATTTATTCAGTGACACGTGACTAACTGGGGCCTCGTGGTTTCTTTTGTTTTGCTAGTGATGATGGCCAAAGAGAAGCCACCGATAACTGTAGTCGGAGATGTTGGCGGGCGCATCGCAATCATAGTGGTATGGTCTTGTCGTCCTTCGTGTGCACAGATGACCTTGCTGGCTCTTCGTAGGTTGTCCTCTTTGGGATTATGTTTCTAGTAAAGCTGATGGAGTTAAATGGATCCATCTATCCTTTCTCACCCAAACTCCTTCAGGACAGGTAGAAATCTTTATGTAGTTGAATGGGGGTTATTTTAACCTACAGATGGAAAATAAAGTGCGGGATCTCCCGTAAGAAAATTCAACCCCAATAAATAACTTTTATCTTAAGGGCTCTGGGTTTCATCAGAGCCACTGATCTACTCAACCTTCAGCTTTAGGGCCAGGAGAGGAGCCAAAGATGAGCGGTTCTGTTTTCACGAGTGAGAACAAGGGTCTTATTCTTTGCATTTCAGCATGAGCTGTTTGCTCCCAGCCCTAAAAGTCTTTGCTGGGCCTGATTACAATGGCTTGCTTTATTTCTGTGTTCTTGTCATCTCACTTTGTCTTAAAAAAAAGTAAATGGGACACCAGCTATGTCGGATGAATCAGAAATGTGGGACAGGATGATGAGCCTCGGCAGTCGGGAACTCTAGCTCTGCGTGTCACACGTGGCCTTAGGCTTTGCTGTTCTTTGTACTGACAGCCACACAAAGCGTGGTCCACACGGCTGTTGCCACTGCCTGATGTTCCGTCTGGGGCCCAGGCAGGCAGCTCTGATCTCCAGCTGGATCTCCTGAAATGAAGGGCAGAGAAGAGTAGAGAGGTGTGTGTTTATAGAGACGGGGGGTAGCACTCTAACACCACCTCTGGTGTCTCCCCAGGATGACATTATTGACGATGTGGAAAGTTTTGTTGCTGCTGCGGAGATCCTGAAAGAGAGAGGTGCTTACAAGATCTACGTCATGGCCACTCACGGCATCCTGTCTGCGGAGGCCCCCCGCCTCATCGAGGAGTCCTCCATCGACGAGGTCTGTCTGCACTCACTGGGCCTGGAATTTGCTGCTCTCTTTTCTGTGAATTGTAAAATGACCCCATCAGTGTTGCCTAACCCCCTCTCTGGAGGACCTCGGAAGTAGCCTTGGTGGCTAGCGGGGTGTTGCGACAGATGCATAGTTAGGAACAGAAGCCTCTTTCCATAAAGGCTTAGCTTTACTTACTTGGATGTGGTTCGCATTTCAGTGTAGTTTGGTCCTGTGGGAGCATTCCTCTCACCACTTGGATTCTTCCAGTTTTGCATAGTGCCGGGGCTCACCCTACCGTTTCTGCATAAGTAGACCATGACCTTCATACTCTTATACTTTGAGCCATGTAAGCTTTCTCTTGTATGAAGCCAGTTTAGTTTGTAAGAACTGTACTCGGTGGAATAAGGTTTTGCAGTTTGGAACTTGGGCTGCAGGAACTAAAGGTGGGACAGACTTTTCTGGGTGGCCATGTTGGGGACACATCAGTAACAGTGTTTATCTTCCGTCGCTGCAATGATTAGGTCGTGGTGACGAACACGGTCCCTCACGAGGTGCAGAAGCTACAGTGTCCCAAGATAAAGACCGTGGATATCAGTCTGATTCTCTCTGAAGCAATTCGGAGAATCCACAATGGGGAGTCCATGGCGTACCTTTTCCGAAACATCACCGTGGATGACTAGCTGTCGCTGTTGCCTTGACCGCGTAACTCCTGAGGAAAACGTGTGGAGAGCTGTGCCATCAACCTACGTACACAGTGTTTCCTCTCGAGGGAGCCCTGGAAGTAGCCTAAAGTCAGATAGTCTGTCTCACCAAGTTGGGTAGGTAGGAGCCATTAAGATAGTCAAGGGGAAGACAGAGCTCTTGGATAAATGGCCTTAAATGTCTGCCATCGCCATCCTGGTCCTTAAACAAAAGTTACAGTTTCCTGAAAAGAATTCCCAAATTTTGTTGATACTGAAAAGGAGTTAAGGGCAGATAGTCCGAACTCTTTAATATTTGGCTATTTCCACCACAGGGACATGTGTGTCAACGTTGAACTTGGTTAGGGAGGCCGAGTGCCCTGGTAACTGTTCCCATTCTAGTTGTCTTCTCCCCAGTCAGCCTCACGTACATCTTTTGTAGAAAACCCTATTTTTCTTTGAGAAGCTGCCGTGCCTACAGCCACCGAACAACAAAGCCTTTGTGGCATTACCCCAGCGAGGAGGTCAGATTAGAGAGTAGCCCCCTATCTCTGGATCCCTGCGTGGCTCTTCAATGGCAAATAAAAGAGTTTGTTGTCTCGCAAGTCTGTTGGCTACATTGCAGAACCGCCGCTCTCCTGCCTTCCTGGTGGCTGACTCCTGTGCAGACAGTGCAGGAGACGACGGGTACAAAATAAAGCGTAGTCCTGGTCCAGGGCTGGTCCTAAACCCCGGACAGGAGTCTCCACCTGTAGGTTCCATCCCCTTCCTAAGCATCGAAATCAAATCCTGGTTGGGAGAATGGATTTAGAAATCTAAATTAAAAAAAAAAACACAGAACGAATTATACTTTTTCTTGTGTGATAGATGACAGTGTGGATGGCCTTGCTCAGGACTGCACTTGGTCTTCCTACCCAGCAATTAAAATTACTCTATATTATAACACATCTGTCAGGTAGGCCTTTTAGACCTTCCACGGGCGCCTGGGTGGCTCAGTGGGTTAAAGCCTTTTAGCCCTTCAGCCTGCTCTGGGCAGGACTGAATGTAATGGGCAGGAGCAGAGTCTGTCTGGTGGGCAATGGGCTGGAATTGGTTCTGCTCCTGAGAGAGAGTAAAGGACAATTTGCTTCTTTGTACAATTGTATTTCCCGGCAGGGACATTTCCTTGACATTTTTATCCCTTTCCTAATGACTTGAAAAGTTCCCAAGCCACAGTCAAGACTTCAAGCTCGTTAGCTTTTTCAAGTACACAGTTGCCTTCTGTTACTAGTCCAAGTAGGGGAATTTTGAGCAAGAACTTAACTATCAGCAGCCTGGTGTGGGAGGCGGAGCTGTGGACTATTACTCAGGAGACCTGGTTCTTATTTGTAAGGCCCGGCAGATGACTAGTCCTTTCTGGGCCCCTCATCAGATCTAAAAAGGGAGGTTTGGAACTGGCACCTGAGGGAGGTCCTTTTCAACTCCAAAATTCCATCGATACATCCGGTTAATGCTTATTTTCCTGTGTCTGGCGTTTATATGTACTTCATAGAATATATTTCCTGGGATTAGGTTTAGAATATATGCATATACACCCCTTCCATGGGCGTTTAGTGGGTCCTAACCTGTGTCTGGTACGATGCCAAGTCTCGGGGATATGCAAATGAAATCATGAGGACTCAGGGAGCCGAGATTCTGGCCAGTGCTTGCGTAGTGGTAGCAGGGGTAACATCCTTCTGGAAAGTCACTGAGCTTAGACTCGAGAAGCTCACGTTCCACACCCTCTAGGACAGGGGGAGCCCCATCACAGGGCTTTAATTTGGTGACCCAGCCTTCTGTTTTATAGGGTAAAAACGTAAGTGCACAAGGCTGCCAAGAATTTGTTCTTTTGATGGTTTCAGGAAGAGTGAGGGCCCCCACTGAGTGTCCGGTGCTGGGGCCATGACGGTGAACAAAAAATCCTCGGGTGTTAACCGTCCTGTGGGTTCTAGACTGATATGTAACTGCACCCCCAGGCAACACTTGGGGACGAGGGGCATGAAGGATTTCAGTTACATTTTACCAGCTCAGACTAAAAATTTGAATTTGAGAAGTAGTTAAAATAGGAGTCCATGGTGCAGATTTTTGCTCAGGTTTTCCTTAGCTTTCCTGAATGTCAACACTGACATTTTACGTTTTCTGGAAAAACCTGGTGTGGGGAAGTCAAGCCCCAGTTGCTGAGAGCACCAGAATCCTCTAGTCCTGTCTAATCCTGGCCTGTGATGAGCTGAAATGCTGGCTCTTGACCACATGAGTCTCGAGATAAATGAGGCCAGGGTGGCTCAGTGAAGGTCTGTCATGTGGTGGCTGATTGGAGCTGCCAGGATGGTGAGTGGTCTTTTCCAAGTTACCCTCCTTTCTGATGGAGCAAAATGAGATGGGAGCTGTCCCCAAAAAGCCAAGGTCTCAGGACTGCATCCCTTAAGACATGTGCCACTGCCCTGAGTAATGGAACGAGCTAAGGACCCACATGGTGTCTCTTGAATCTATGGGCTCTTAATGGCTGAGTGCATGGGAGGCCTTCCTAGGTTAAGGGGTGGCTGCAATCTAGGTGAGCCGCAGGACCCCTCCCCTTCCCAAATGGCTGTGTTCCCATAGCAGTGCCTTGACACAGCCCCATAGCCCCTTTGGGAACGTTTACTTATAGTAACAGTTAGTGGTGCCTTAGGGTATGCCCAAGGCTTCCCCAGACCGGGATAAGATAGGATCCCCTTGCGAGTTGGGGGGCGGGGGCGGTGACTTCGCATATGGGCGGGTGCCCGCTGGACGGCGTCAGTTCTTGCGGAACCCTGGGGGCGCACGGGGCCCTGCACCACGGGCCAGTGAACGGCGCCGTCCGTTCCGTTCCAAACGTCCGAGGGTAGGGTGTAGCTCGGAGAGCCGCGACGGGACCGCGGAGGGTAGGCGGCTGCCCGGGCCCCGGGGGGAGGCGGGCGCGGGTCCCCGGGAGCAGAGGGTGGGAAGCCCCGCGGCCAGGCGCTTCGCCTCGGTCCTCCAGTGACTGAGGCCCTGGAGAGCGCCCGGACGCGCAGTGGGCAGCGAGGGGGACGTGGCCGCCTGGCCAGCCGAGGGCGCGGGCCGCTGCTGAGAGGCGCACGATGCCGCCCGCGACGGCGGCCACCACCACGGTCTCCCTCCGGGAGCTGGCGGACTTGGCCATCGGCACCCCGGAGTTGGGCGCCGTCAACTTCACGGCCCTGCACACGCTCATCGTGGCCATGCTCCGGACCCTCAAGCTGCAGGAGGTGCGCATCGACTTCCAGTCGCCGTTGCTGTCGCCGGAGGCGAGCCGCACCTTGGAGCTGCCGCAGGCCACGCTGAGCGCCCCGCAGCTGGCGGCGTCCAAAGAGAAGCCGCGCGGCGGCCTGACCAAGCCCCCGACGGCCGCGGCGACGCTCGAGAGCCAGGTGAAGGGCCTGGGCGGGCAGGTCCAGGACCTCAGCAGGAAGCTCAAGACCGTCACGAGCCAGGTGCAGGGCGTCGTGAGCCACGTGCAGCACCTTACGGCTCCCATCAGCGAGCTGGACGCCCGGGACTGGCTGGAGGAGGAGACCGCCAAGCTGGCGCCGGCCGGGGCACGAGCAGAGTCGTGGAAAACCGCGAAGGGCGAGCGGGCCGCGGTCTCCCAGGTCTCCCAGGTCTCCCAGGTGAGCGCGCGGCGGGCAGGGCGCGGCGGGGCGGGGCCCCCCAAGGGCTGAAAGGGAGGCGCGGGCGGGGGCGGGGGCGGGGGGGCGGTCCTTGGAAAGGCCGCGTCCCCACCTTGCAGGTCATGGAGCTGCTGCGCGACGTCGTGGAGGACGTGAAAACCCTCAAAGAAGCCCAGGAAAAGGCGCAGGAGCTCCCCGAGTCCAGCCTTGCGGTGAGGACGGCGGGGGCCCCACCTCCCGGATCGCGGAGTCGCCCCTTCCCACGCAGGGCCTGTCCTCGCCACTCCACTGCCCCTTCTCAGACCCCCAGGGATCCGAACCGGGTGGGGGAGGAGGGGCTGGGATGGAGAGAGCTCTGTGGCCACACCAGCAGGTGCCCCGCAGCCACCCTTCACCTGGATCTTTGTTCTCTTGGAGAAAGATCTAGATGGACAGTAGGGGCCCAAAGAACTAGGCAGTGCTCCTATTACAGGCCCTCCGGAAGCCACCCAGGAGCTCCGCGCTGAAAGGAGGAGGAGGGGCAGCTAGGAAGAAGCCCAGGGAGAGGCTCAGGGAGGCCTCAGGGCCCCTGACCCCATTCTGCCCCTCATCCCAGGCCTGAGGCCCAAGGGGGACTCACCATTGCTCCCGAAAGCTTTTTTTTTTTTGAAATGTGGTGTTTGGGGGCTTTTAGATAGTTTTTCAGACCAAAGGCTTGTTTTACCTTTAGACTCCTACATTCTGGAGCTTTACAAGAGTCACGAGGAACAACTTAAATTTTAGCAATTTGTTTCGGTTCTTTGGGGATGCTTTTCTCTTTAAACCACACAGCCATTCGGACACCTTGAAGCGCCGGATCATTTTTGTCCTTGAGAGGCCAAGTCAGCATCATTCTGCAGTGCGGGAATGTTCTGTTCGAGGGTGGGAGGAAGTGAATCCCAGAACCAAAGCTTCCCACCCCTGTGCTTGCATTTGCTCTTGGCACAGTGTCTCCCAGGACCGCCACACCTCACTCGCCTGCCTCTTGTTGGCTGGAAAGAAAACAATTTAGCTAACTTAGTGGTCCTGTCTCTACCCCCTGCTCCTGTAAGATCCACACACCACCTTCTCTGTGAGTGCATGTATGCATGTGCGTGCGTGTGCCTGTGCCTGTGTGCACGCACATGCGTGCGTGTAGGGGCCACAGGAGGGGCTGTTTTGATCCTCCATCTCTGAACTCTTCTTCCAGAAAGCCTTCCAACGGATGGATGCTCTAGAGAAGATAGTCAGAGAACGGGATGAATTCCTGGTAATATGGGCGAGTTCTGTGACAAAGGGCCCTCAAGGGGGAGTAGGGGAGGATGTCCAGGTTCCCACCCCAGATGTCTGTGTCCCTCTGAAGCCCCTGTGGGCACTGCCCCTGGTTTTGGGGAAAATCCTTCCCATCCCAGCCCAGTGTTCCCCCAGAGGCCCTCAGGGGACAGGAAACTGGCTGCCGAGGACTCACTGGTCACTTGAAGGACAGTGATGTTGCCTCGGGACTAGGGCTGTGGATTCTGTTAGCTCAGTTCTGTTCCTAAAGCTTTCTGGGATTAAACTTGGGATGTTTGTGTGTCTGCCTGCATGTTGTCTATCACCGTTAGGACCTAGTGGGCCGGAAGATGAGTTTGATGCCTGTTGGAGAAGAAGTCACCATGGTCACCTGGGAGGAGCTGGAGCAAGCCATTACTGACGGCTGGAGGGCCTCACTAGGGGTGAACAAACTGGGGACCTGGGTCCTGGTTTTGGGTGGGGCTTCCCTGGACCTCTCCCTCTTTGCTACTGCACAGTATTCCGTTACGTGGATGTTCCTAATTTCATGCTTCCTATTATTTAAGTGTTTTTTCCAGTCCTAGGAAAAAACCGAGCTCCCGTGTAACCTTCACACGTGCAGACATATTCGTAGGTAGGTGCTTTCCTAGGAAATGGCATGCAGGTGAGTGATCTGGCTCCCTTTTGCCAAACTGTCCTCCACAGATAGGGTTCCTACTTAGACCCTCCCTACAACGTGGGAGAGAACTTGGTTCTCGAGTCCCCACCAGCACTGTCTGTACCTAATTTTTTCCAGTTGGATGGAAGAATGGTACCTGAGTGTAGTTTTAATTTGCTTTTGTAGCTTTTCAAAGTTGCTTTACAGCCTGGTCTGAAATGCCTGAGTCCTTTCATGCTTAGTGGACAAAGATGACCGACTTTGGAAATAAAATGTCTGTAGGGGCCTTGTGGTGATGACTTTGACACACAGATGTGTGCATGCGTCTGTCCGTCCCAAGGCAGTGCCCCGGATAACTAGATCATTTTTATTTATTTATTTTGTAAGATTTTATGTATGTGTTCGAGAGTGAGAGGGAGGGAGAGAGAAAGAGAGTACAAGCAGGAGCAGGGGGAGGGGCAGGGCGAAGCCGACTCCCTGCCGAACAAGGAGGAGATGCAGGGCTCAATCCCAGGACCCCGGGATCATGACCTGAACCAAAGGCAGACCCTTCACCTGTGGAGACACCCAGGTGCCCCCCAAATCATTTCTCGATCTCCACCCTTTCTCCATCTGAATAAAATGGCAGTTATCAAATGGCCCTCGAGGACAAGGATCAGCTGCCCTTTTGGTCTGGGTATTCCTCTTCTGGCTTTGTGCCCTTCCCCTTACTCAAAATAGGTTCCCGGTGTCGGTACCCACCTCGACAGGGGGAAGAGAGTGGACCTTTTGGCGCCACCAAGTGGCCATCTGGGGCATGTCAGATAGTACGGGGGTACCCAAGACACCCTGGGATTTCCTTTTGAATGGGGCGGGGGCATCTTCAGAGGAAAGCATCCCCAGAAGGACTTGGAAGAGGACCCTGCTAGCAAAAGAAATGGCCTAGAAAAGGTTTGCCTCTGCTTTCGCTTTTTTTAAGCCAAAGCTCTTGACACATAGCAGTACCCTGTTTTGAGTGAGTGACACATTTTTTCGGGTGCGAGCAGGACACCTGCCACACCTAGAAATGAGCATGACAGAGCCCCTCTAGACACTCTCACTTGTCCAGAGGTAAGAAAGTGTCTGTTTTTTGACAGTTGCTCATGCTTGTCAGTAGCCCCAGGAGCAAGGGACAATAAATATAAATATTAAAAGATGTTTGAGAAGCAAGAGAACACGTTCAGCCGCTCCCCGGACCATCGGAAGCGCAGCGGGGAGAAAACACAACAAAAACGCCGGGGACCAGTGTTGCTTGGGCTGTTGGTGGGACCCTTTAACATAAATAACAAGATTAGGATATCGAAGCTCAGCGTTTTTCAGGTCCACGGTGTGCTCTGGGAGAGGAGTGGTGGCTCTCAGGTGCTCGGGGGCTCACCATCTGCCCATGTGGTAAGTGGAGGGTCAGGCGGGAAGCCAGGACGCTGAGAACGGGGGTGATGAGCCCAAAGGAGTAAATCCCACCTCTGGAAGGCCGGACACGAGGAGGGTGTTGTGTTTCCACCTGGAGGAGGAAGGCTGCAGTTTCAGGAGCTCAGACAGAACAGCGGTGGAAGATGCCCGTCCTAGGACGTGAGTGAACTCGAGGACACAGACCAGTGCTTTCCAAGCACGTATCCCCATGGGCAGCAGGGCCAGATCACGCGGAGATGACCAGGATGCTTCCCCACCTCCCCCGCCTGCCCGCCCTCCTGCTGCTCCTCATAGTACCTCTAATGGTCAGAAAGAACCAGGAAGAGCCATACCCTGTGGTCACCTATGGTGACCAGGTCACCAAACCCAGGAAGAGCCAGCCCTATCGTGCTAATCAAAGCTTGCTTAATGGAGGAAGATGCTTCTTCACTTTCCTGTCATCAAGGAGTTGCAGCCGAGTCTCCAGCGAGAGCCATGGGCTTAACAACGGGAGAATCTTCGAGTGACCACTACATCAGGTCCGCAGACCTCAGCAAGCACAGATGTTCTCACGTGGAAATAGCAAGTCCGAGGTAAAGGGCATTTTCTCTTTGAAACCTTGCGGCCTCTACTTCATAATAGAAAGCCAAAATTAAAACTTGGTTTCAGGATTCCATCGAGGGCAGGTGATTCCCCCTGTTCTGTTGTGATCGCCATTTAGATATCTTGGGCTTCAGAACCCAAAGAACAGTGGAGCAAGTTAGGAAGGGGCTGCACAGGATTCACCCCACTTCCAACTACCTGCCCCCCCATGGCACATCCCCAGGAAAATAGAAATAAACGTTTTATGACATCTTGGAGTCATGGAAATAGCAGGTTCCATACCTGGGGGGATCCTGTGAAGGCAGGAAGGACAGAACGCTCTGGCTCGGGAGGGAGCGTGGGATCCATCGGGCATAGAGAAGAGCTCATCGTACAACCTCACCGTTCCAATGACAACCTAACAGGTTCGTGAGAAAGGAGGGACTTAACTGTATTTTGCCTCAAAAGGAACCCATTGATCACAAAGGTACTGGTGAGAGGGAGGCAGAAAGTTCTACCACAGAAGAGGGGGAGGCGATGCGGCTGCAGAAGCAGAGACGGGAGCCACGTGGGCACGAGCCATGAATCCTGGCCACCTTAAGAAGCTGGAGGAGACGGGGAAGCAGGTTGTGCCAAGAGCTTGCAGCATCGCCAGTGCTGCCCATCACCTTGACCTCAGCCCAGTGCCACTGGCTCTGGAATTCTGACCTTTTGAACTGTTACCATAAGAGATTTGTGTTGCTGGAAGCCACTGAGCTGTGGGGTAGTTTGTCCCAGCAGCCATCTGGAACATAACCGGACACCCCCTGCTTCCTCTTGGGGCAGTTCGTGGATGATTGGCTAGGCTGGGCAGTTCAGCAGAACTCCTTCCATTTTCTACTGCTCTTGGGTCTGAGCACTGGGTGATAGCTTGGACACAAAGTCCACAGCACTCCCTTCTAGAAGGTCTTTTTCAAGACTTGCTTTCAGAATCTTTGCACAGTGTCAGTTTCCTTCCTTTCTTTTTCTTTTTTTTTTTTGTGGCAATTGTTTGCAGTGATTGGTTTTTCAGTCCTGTAGGCCTTTCTGCGTGATAGGTGGAGCCCTAGGATGGTTGCCAGGATTCCTACCCTGCACACACAGAATCCCCTTGGGTGTGGGCAGAACCTGCAGATTTGGGTGGCGGGGGCGGGGGCACATCTCTCCTGTAACAAGATCGCTAATAAATTGACTTTGAGTTTAATCACAGGAGTGATCAGGTGGTCCTGACCTAATCACGCGAGCCCTCCTCAAGAAAGTGAAACCAGAGGATGGCCCCCGTGGAGGGAGCCACGTGGCTGGGATTGAGAGTGGTCTGTAGGAGCCAAGAACTCCAGCCAAGAGGAGCTGAATTCTGGCAACAACCCTGAGCCTCAGAGAAGGCTGCAGCCTGGCCTGGATTGCAGACCGAGGCCCTGAGAGCGAACCCAGATAAAACGTGGCCGGACTCATGACCCATAGAAACTGTGAGATCATAACCTCATGCTGCTGTCGATGTCTGTGTTCGTGGTAACGTGTTCTACAGCAGTAGAAAATGAGTCTAGGACCCTGGACTGGTGTATTTTTGGTCTGTGGTTTTGGGGCAGCATCGAGAAGTCCCAGACCTGGGCCATCACGTCTTACCAGGGAGGCAGCTCTGGACTTCCGAGGGAAGTACTGTGCCCCCAAGCTGGGTAGGCCGGGGCTGGGTTAGGTCCAGAGAGGCTGTGAATCTCTCCTGCTTCCTGGGATCTTGTAGGTTCTATGCGAGTAGCAGGAAATTGCTTTGCTGAGATTTCGAGGTCTTTCAGTGTCCGGGGAGTACGTGTTCACCCTGGGGTGCTGGCTGCCTCCCCTGGCCAGAGTCCCCTGCCAGCAATCATGTGTTCGTGGCTTTACAGAGGCCGGCCAACAGATGGGGAGCAAGTTGCGGGCGACATTTAAGATTAGAAGCATGGTGGGGGGGAAGGGGGGTATCCGGCTGGCTCAGTCGGTAGAGCATACAACTCTTAGATCTTAGGGTTGTGAGTTGGAGTCCCATGTTGAGGGTAGAGATTACGTTAAAAAAATCAAGGAAAAAAAAAGGTTATGGTCATTGGAAGCAGGGTCCTGACTGAAAAAGGATTGTGATGGGGATCACAGCACAGCCGCTGATGAGCGGCTAAAAGGGGGTTGTGGGGAGACTGCCAGCTGCGGCTCATGAAAAGAGATCTCCCCCGGCACACAGATTTAAAAATTGACTTTTTAAAAAAGTATTTATTTATTTACTTAACAGATAGAAATCACAAGTAGGCAGAGAGGCAAGCAGAGAGGGAGAATGCGGAGGAAGCAGGCTCCCTGGCTGAGCAGAGAGCCCGATGTGGGGCTCGATCCCAGGACCCTGAGATCATGACCTGAGCCGAAGGCAGAGGCTTTAACCCACTGAGCCACCCAGGCGCCCCTAAAAATTGACTTTTAAAAGAAATAGATTTTATTTTTAGAGTTTTAGGTTCACAGCGAAACTGAGTGGAAGGAAATAGGAGTGCCTAGTTGGTGGAGCAGTGACAAGTGAGCACAGGGTTATAAGTTCAAGCCTCACATTGGGCATGGAGCTTGCTCTAAATAGATAGAGAGGGAGATAGATAACTTAAAGGGATACCTGGGTGGCTCAGTGGGTTGAGCATCTGCCTTCAGCTCAGGTCATGATCTGAGGGTCCTGGGATCCAGCCCCGTGTTGGGGCTCCTTGCTCAGCAGGGAGTCTGCTTCTCCCTCTGCCCCTCCCCCTGCTTGTTCTCTTTCAAATAAATAGATAAAATCTTAAAAAATTAAAACTATATTTAAAGACATTGAGTAGAAGTTGTAGAGGTTTCCCTTATATCTTCGGCCCATATACACACACATAACCTTCCCCAAGAACAAGGACCCCACCAGAGCAGTACATGGTTTCAGCTGGTGAACCTACATGGACACATAATGTCACTCAAAGTCCGTAGTTTTAGTCAAGTTCACTCTTGGTGTTGTATAATCTCTGGGTTTGGACAATGGTGTAATGGCGTATGACGGTACCATACACAGTAAAATTGCGACCCTAGAAGTCCTCTGTGCTCTGCTCCTTCACTCCTCCCTCCCCACTCGCAACCACTGATCCTTTCCCTGTCTCCACAGTTTTGCCTTCTCCAGAACATCGTACGGTTGGAATCATATGGCATGATGGCTTCTTTCACTGTGCACTGTGCATTTAAGTTTCCTCCATGTCTTTTCATGACTCGATACAGCTCAGTTTTTAGTGCTGTATAATATTCCGTGGCCTGGGCTGGGCCACAGTTAGTCCATCCATTCACCTATTTGAAGGGCGTCTTGGTTGCTTCCGAGTTTGGGCAGTTATGCATAAGGCTGCTGTCGGCATCTGTGTGCAGGTTTTGGTGTGGACATAGTTTCCAGCTCCTTTGGGTGAGTACCAAGGACCGTGATTGCTGGTGTATAGAAAGACTATGTTTAGTTTTGTAAGAAACAGCCACCTGTCTTCCACGGTGGCTGCACCATTTTTGCATTCCCACCAACAATGAATGAGCAGATCCTCACCAGCGTCTGCTCTTGTCCGTGTCCCAGACTTGGACCATACTAACCGGTGTGTAGCGGTGTCCCGTTGTAATTCGCGTGGCTTTGATGACATTCCCGATGTTGGTAATTTGTGTCTCTTCTGTCTTATTCTTCATCGGTCTGTCTAGAGGATTATCACATGGATGTACTCAAATAACTTGTTTTTATTGATTTTCTTTGCTGTTTTCTGTCCATTGCTTTCTGCCCTGATCTTCATCATTTCCTTTCTTCTGCTTGCTTTGGATTTAATTTGCTCTTGTTTTGCCAGTTTCTTGAAGAGCACATTGAGGCTTTTCTATTTCAGGACTGGCAACTTAGTGCTATAAATACTAAATACGTCCCAAGTATCCCCAGCAGCATCCCTCACGTTCTGGTATGTGGTGCAGAACACTTTCTATATCCCTTTTGGTTTCTTCTTTCGCGTCCACGATCTATTCAGCAGCCTGTTATTTTGTTTCTAAATATTTGGGGATTTTCCAGGGATCTTTCTGTCACTAACTTCTAATTTAAGTCCACTGTGGTCAGAGAATATATTGTACGACTTGACTCCCTTTAAATTGATGGATGTATACCTTATGGCCCAGAAGATGTTCTCTCTTGATGAGTGTTTTGTTAGGGGAAGTATCCTATAAATGTCCATCAGGTCAAGTAGGTTATAGTGTTGTTCAAGTTTACTGTATCTGTTAGGGTTAAGCTGTGTTTCCGTCTCCACCTCTCCCAAAAGGTGTTGAAGTCCTGACTCCCATTGTAAATGCAACCTTATTTGGAAATGGGTCTTTGCAGATGATCAAGTTAAGATGAGGTCATTGGGGTGGGCCCTGATCCCATATAAGTGAGTCTTTATAAAAGGGGGAATTTGGACAGAAAGACACATGCAGAGAGAAGACGACCATCCATCCATAGGTGGTCAGGAGAAGACAGCCCTCAGTGAATGCCTGAGGCCACCAGAGGCGGGGAGAGAGCATGGAACAGATTTTCCCTCATAGCCTGAGAGGGAACAAGCCTGCTGACATCCGGATCCCGAACTTCTGGCCTCCAAAGCCAGGAGACAGTACATTTCTGTTGTTCAAGTTACCCAGTCTCTTACAGCTCCAGAAAATGAATACAGTGTCCTTGCTGATTTTCTGCCTACTTGGCTATTGTGAGAGAAAGGTATTGAAACCTCTGACTCCAGCTGTGGATTTGTCCCTATCTCCTTGTAGGTCTATCAGGCTTTGCTTCACACATTTTGAAGCCCTGCTATTAGGTGCAGAGACATTTAGGAACATTATGCTCTCTTGACGAATTGATCTCCTTATGTTAAGAAATGACCTTTAAAAAAAATAGATGTTATTTATTTGTGAGGAGAGAGAGCACAAGCAGGGGGAGCAGCAGAGGGAGAGGGAGAAGCAGGCTACGGCTGAGCAGGGAGCCTGATGTGGAGCTCGATCCCAGGACCCTGGGGTCATGAGCTGAGCAGAAGGCAGACACTTAACCAACTGACCCACCCAGGTATCCCAAGAAATGACCTTTTTATCCCTAGTAATATTCTTAGCTCTGAAATCTATATTAATTAGTATAGTGATTCCAGCTTTTTTTTTCTTTTTCAAGTGTGAGCATGGTGTATCTTCTCCTGTTCTTTAACATGTTGCCTATTTGTGTCTGT
This sequence comes from Taxidea taxus jeffersonii, assembly GCA_003697995.1. Lineage (NCBI taxonomy): Eukaryota > Metazoa > Chordata > Mammalia > Carnivora > Mustelidae > Taxidea > Taxidea taxus. The sequence goes on along the minus strand of ML096389.1, from coordinate 34,291 downwards.
CTATATAAAGTCTTTTTCTTGTAAGTGGCATGTAGCTGGTCTTGCTTCTTTAACAATTCTGACAATTTTTGATTAAAAAAAAGATTTATGTATTCACCTAAGAGAGGGAGAGGAAGAGCACAAGTTGGGGAGGTGTGCAGAAGAAGAGGGAGAGGGAGAAACAGACTCCCCACTGAGCAGGGAGCCCCACAAAGGGCTCGATCCCAGGACCCCGAGATCATGACCTGAGCCAAAGTCAGACGCTTAACCAACTGAGGCACCGGAGGCGCCCCTGACAATCTCTGCTTTTTAATCAGGCGGTTTTGATCATTTACATTTAATGTGATTATTGATATAATTAGGGCTGACCCTGTCATCCTGCTGTTAGTATTCTATTTGTTACATCTGCTTTTTGTTCCTTTCTCCTTTTTCTACTTCTTTTGTGTTATTTGAGTGTTTTTTGTTTTTTAACCTCCTCTGTCGGCTTATTAGCTATACAACTTTGTTATTTGAGTGATTGCTTTAGGGTTTATAGATTTATGCCTCTTTAACGCATCACAGTTCACCTTCAAGTGATATTCTACTACTTTACAAATAGTATAAGGACTTTACAATAAAATATTTCCAAGAGACTTTATTTCTGGGGTCAGCAAACTTTTTGTCAAGGGGCCAAGTAAATATTTTAGGTTTTGTGGGTCATGTAGTCTTTGTCACAGTTGCTCAACTCTACTGTTACTGCATGAAAGCAACCATGAACAATACATAAATGAATGAGTTTGCCTGTGTCCTAATAAAATGTCATTTACAAAAACAGATGGTGGGCTGGACTTGGCCCATGGGCCCTTGTTTGCTAATGCCTGCTTTATGCTATTGTTGTCCTGCATTTTACTTTTACATTTGTTAAGAACCCTACAATACATTGTCCTTGCTTTGTTCAGTCAATTATCTTTCGAAGGGATTTGAGTCAAGAAAAACGGTTCTAGTGCTTGTGACTCCTTTGTGTATAGCCATCTGGTATCATTTTCTGTCTGTCTGAAGGATTTCACTTAACATTTCTTTTTTTTTTTTAATGATTTTATTTATTTATTTGACAGACAGAGATCACAGGTAGGCAGAGAGGCAGGCAGAGAGAGAGGGGGAAGTAGGCTCCCCGCTGAGCAGAGAGCCTGATGTGGGGCTCGATCCCAGGACCCTGAGATCATGACCTGAGTCAGAGGCAGAGGCTTAACACACTGAGCCACCCAGGTGCCCCTCACTTAACATTTCTTGTATGAGTCTTGCTGTTGATGAATTTCAGCCTGTTTTTTATGTTTGAAAACATCTTTATTTTTCCTGTGCTTTGGTGTTTCATTTTGTTTTCTAGTGGCCTAACACATGGTCTGTTGTGGAAAATGTTCTGTGTGCACACAAGAGAGTTTATTCAGGTCTTGGTGGGCGGAATATTCTACAGATGTTTGCTGGTCCAGTTGGTCTGTGGTTCAAATATTTTATTTTATCATTGATCTTCTGCCTCTTTGTTCTATCACTATCAAAAGGGGGATATTAAAGTCTGCAACTATTACTGTTGAACTGTCTGTTTCTCCCTTTTAATTCCATCAGGTTTTCCTTATGATTGTTAGGACATTGTTACTTGGTTCATATATATTTTTAAAACTATTATATTTTGGGGGGCACCTGGGTGGTGCAGTGGGTTAAGCCTCTGCCTTTGGCTCAAGTTATGATTCCAGGGCCCTGAGATCGAGCCCTGCATCAGGCTCTCTGCTCAGTGGGGAGTCTGCTCCCTCTCCCTCTGCTTCTCCCCAATAAATAAAATCTTTAAAAAAATTTTGCAATAACATAAACTACAAAACTCATTTTGGAAAAGTTAGAGGAGTTACCTTTCAAATTTTGGCTCTTAAGGTTTTTGTTATTGTTGTTTTTTAATCTGTGAAAAAAATATGGTGAGGGGTGTATTGAGAGAGGTGAAGAAAGAAGCTTCCAGTTGATGGGTTCAATGTGTCAAGATATTCAGTAATGCAAAGGAAAATTTCAAGGGCAAGAATATATTACAAGTCAGAGTCTTTGAGCAAGATGAATGAATAAGCAGCTCTTCCATCAGTCGTATCCACAAGAAAGAGGACTCAAAGAATGCTTGTTTACAGAATCTTCTGTAAAACAGCGTTGGCTACCTCCAATGATTCATCTTTTATTAAAACAGTATCATAAGCATCCATGTACTTTTCTAAAACCTCTTCTACTCCTTTTGATATCTAGTTTCCAGAATGTGTTCCACATTGGCCCATCTGTCTGGCATTCTCAAGCCTCCTTGGGAGTCTCCCAGCAGAACTGTGTTGTTACTGTCTTACAGTTGATTGTGAGATGTTCTGTGTTGCTCAAAGACCCACCATGTTTGTTAAATTCATGAACTAGTTCTCCCCTAAGTCCTTTGAACACCCCATTTTCATCAAAATCCGTGAAGTTGGTCATGACTGACGATTGGATGATCAACAACCAGGCTGAGGGAGAACTTCTAGTACATCACTCATACCAGCTGAAAATTTGAACACAGGGAGACTGTGTTGTTGGAGCTTATCAAAGACATTCTCGTACCTTCCTTGAATAGACATCAGATCCTGCCACAATTCCTTTCAGTTAGCTTTCAGTAGAGCTTATTCAACAAGCAAACCCTGTGATTTAGGTACTATTCAACCATATAAGGATACTTCTGTCGTAGGAACAGGATCGATTTTATTAGCATAATCTTTGTCCTTTAGTTGCAGTAACTCTTTCTGGCTTCCATCTGTAACCAGCTATGATCGTCAATGATAATTATGACATGTTGGACATCCTTTCCCTTTGTAGGAAAATCTACTTAGTGTCAGGTCGAAATCTATTATTATATGAAGGGTGGCAGGTCCTTCTTTGATAAGACCACAAGTAATTTCTTCTCGAATAGGGTTCTTAACGTGAACTGAACTTTTTGGGAATTTTGACCTCATTTTCACACATACAGCAGATTCTTCGTTCATCATTTCTTGGTTATTCAATTGTTCTTAAAGGCACTCCAGGTTCTCGCATTCTTGATCGTCCTAGGACAACAGTATAGACAACAAGCAATATCCAGAGATGCAGAGCTTGGATATAGGGATCTCTATGATCTTGGGCTTCTGCCTCATGTTTCTCTTCAGGCTGAGTATGTCCTGAGCCAATGCCACTCTTGCCACCAGCACACCCACGCTGGTGCTTACTACCAGGTCCTCCCTGGCCATGGTTGCCTAGTCCCTGGAGAGGGTCTCATGGGCTTCCAGGCCCGAAGAGAAAAGGCTACACACAGTGATTGTGGGACCCCTGGATCATGTTTTTAAATCCCTTCTGCAAATCTCTGTCTTCTGATTGGAGTATTTAATTACTGATAAAGTATGTTTATATCTTCCATTTGCTCTTTGTTTTCTATAGGTCTTATGTCTTTTCTGTTCCTCTATTCCTCAATGTTGTCTCTTTCATGTTAAATAAGTGTATTTTAGGGGACTTTTAATTCCCTTGTTGTTTCTTTTACCATATATTTCATTTGGGTGATTTTTTAAAAGAGTCTTCCTTATTTATTTGAGAGAGAGAGAGAGGGAGAGGCACAAGCAGGGGGAGGGACAGAGGGAGGAGCAGAGTCCCATGCGGGGCTTGATCCCAGGACCCTGAGATCCTGACCTGAGCTGGAGGCAGATGATTCACCGACCAAGCCACCCAGGTGCTTGGTTGGTTTTTTTAGTGGCTCCGTAGCCGAGGTCAGTGTAGAGCTGATGATTCTCCACTTTTGAGGCAACACCTCTCTCAATGCTGTCCCCTGAACTGAGGTTTTCCCAAACTGACTGGCAGAAACAGGTGCTGTTCCCAGCCCTGGGAGAGTCTGGCACTGTTCCCTCCAGCCTTGCAGATGGCTCTTGTCCCAGCCTCGGGTAGTCTCCTCACATATACATGCTGATCATTTCTGTGTTGAACATCTACAGATCTCCTGAGTCCTCTCTATGTGTATCTCCTTTCTTTTCTTTTTTTAAGATTTATTTATTTACTTAAGAAAGAGAACATGAGCCAGGGAAGGGGCAAGAGGGAGAGACAGAGGGAATCCTCAAGCAGACCCCCCCTTCCTGCTGAGTATGGAGCCTGACACAGGGCTCAATGCCAGGACCCGGAGACCATGACCTGAGCCAAAATCAAGGGTCGTAAACTCTCAACCAACAGCCACCCAGGCATCCCCGTGCACCTCCTTTCTTTCCGATACTCTGTCCTGTGAACTCTCGTTGCCTCAGTCTCCCTGAATGTTCAGGTCTGTCTCCTCAACTCAGGGAGTCCCTCTCCTGGAACGGCAGCCTAGAAACTCCATTGGGATGGCAGTAAGCCGAGGCAACATGAGGGCTCCCATAGTTTGTCTCCCCATCTTTCAGAGATGGCTGACCTTCACCAGCTGATATCCAGTGTCTAGAAAACTACTGTTTCATAGTTCAGGGTTTTTTTGTTTTGGTTTGGTTTTTGGTTTTGAGTTGCTACAAACAGGAGAAGGGTAAGTCCAATTCCTGTTACTCTATTGGACTAGAAATGGAAATAGTCCATAATTTTTTAACAGATTCTGGGTACTATACTCTGTGGGCATGCCCCCTACAATTGTCAGTCCCCTGTTGATAACCTATTTGTGGTGCCGCAGACTCTGAATGAATGTCCTGGAAGCCCTTTCTAAGAGTCCATAGAGGAAACCTCAGCGATGGAACTTCCGGGCCCCAGAGTGTGTGTGTTTACATTTCGGATACGTGGTTCACTTGCCCGGCAGCGATAGTTTTGCCATCAACAACGGGCCAATGATGGGACGAACTTTATATTGTGAACTTAATAAATGACTCATGTCATTTATTAAGGTAGGTGGAACAATAGTTACAGTAGATCACTTGTATCGTCCGGTACTTCTCGCTGTCTTTTACGAGGGCAATTGACATATCATGATGCCATTTGTGAATGTGCAGATTCTCAAAGCCTTGGAGACATGTCCTTCAAGAATGTCAGAGTTTTTGTGTCCAGCCTAGTTTTGGGGACCAGATGGTGTCAAAGCCCCAAGTCACCCTAGTCCGATGTCCCAGATGTTCTTGCCTTCATGTCTTAGCGTGAGGGAGTTCTTTCTATCTGCAGTTACTGACTTCTCTCTTCCTCTTCAACCAGGGCTCGGAGACAACAACTGGACTCCCTCAGCGCAAAGGGCGCACTTCTGCAACCTCAGATGACCTACTTCAAGGAGGAGTCCCCATCAAGCGGTCAAGTGCTGACCGGGCTGTGGATTCTCCCCGTGCTTATGGCTTAGAGCAGACCTTATCAGGACTCAGTGGCATAAGAAACCCCTCTGAAGGGGTCACCAGGGAACAAAGCAGAGGTGCCTCCGCTACCACATTTCCTGCTAGAGAACAGCACCCGAGGGCCCGTGATGAAGCTGGCCTGGCAAAGGTCCATTACCCGTCTGCGTCCCAATCCAGAGTAGAGTCAGACCGCCCCAGGACAAGAGAGCTGGCGTCGCACAGCTCAGCCCATCTAAGAAAAGAGGAACGAGAAGCACAGCCTGGTCCCATTCTACAGGACCTACCCTCAGGCCCTGTGGCCAGAGATGAGCATCCAGTACACCCAGATCAGCATGGGGGGGTGGATGCAAGCCAGGGTCAAATCCAGCCCGGGTCAGATCAACATGGATTGGGACCACGTGGCATGGACCCACTGGCATGGCACCATCCCAGGACTTACCCACATGCTGTGGTACCTCACAGCATGGGTCAGCTTGGCATGATGCCACCTGCAATGGATGAGTGGGGCTTGGTAACACCTGACCTGGATCAGTATGGGATGGTGCCACCAGTGGTACCTGGCACATATCAGCAAGGATGGGAACTACCTAGTCCAGTTCAGCCTGGTATGGTTCCACTTGGCACGTATCAGTATGGCGCAGGACTTCCCGGCACAGCCCTACAGCCTGGTGTGGATCAGCGCAGATTGGTGCCCTTGACTGCAGATCAGCATGGATTTTTAATATCTGGCATGGAGCAACAAGGATTGGTCCTGCCTGGCATGGATCAACAAGGATTGGTTCCACATCTTACACATCAACATGGTTTGGCATCACCTGGTTTGATGCAAGTTGCTGCAGATCAGCAAGGTTTTGTACAGCCCAGCTTGGAAGCAGCTGAGTTCATTCATCCTGATACAGATCAGCATGATATAATACAGCCTGGGCCAGATCAACATGGTTTGGTACCAGCTGGTACAGGTCAGCATGGTTTCGTGCGGCCTGGTGCAGGCCATCCTGGTGCAGGTCAGCGTGGTGTCGGTCAGCGTGGCTTGGTTCAGCCTCGTGCAGATCAGCATGGTTTGGTCCAGACTGTTGTAGATCAGCATGGTTTGGTCCAGCCTGGTGCTTATCTACCTGATTGGGCACAGCCTGGTGCATATCCCAGTGGCTGGGCACAGCCTGGTGCATATCCATTTGACTTGGTCCAGCCCAACGTATATCCGTCCAGTTTGGTCCAGCCTAGTGCAGTGCAGCCTGGTTTGACACGATCTGGAATAGGTCAGCAAGATTCAGCCCAACTCAGAATGGATCAGCATGCTTTGGTGGAGCCTGAAATGGATCAACATGGTTTGGTCCAAGTTGGAATGGATCACCGTGTTTTGTTCCAACCTGGCACAGTTCAGCCTAGTTTAATGCAGCCTGGTGCAGGTCAACGTGGTTTGGTCCAACCTGGAATAGATCAGCATGAGTCAGTCCAACTTGGCATGGATCGACATGGTTTGGTGCAACCTGGAGCAGGTCAGCCTGGCTTGGCACAGCCGAGCATGGATCAGCATGGTTTGGTGCAAGATGGTGCAGGTCAGCCTGGCTTAGCACAGCCTGGCATGGATCAGCATCGCTTGGTGCAACCTGGTGCAGGTCAGCCTGGTGCAGGTCAACGTGGTTTGGTGCAACCTGGTGCTGGTCAGCTTGGCTTGGCAGGTCAGCCTGGCATGGATCAGCGTGGTTTGGTGCAACCTGGCACAGGTCA
>ML096389.1:0-22272 GCA_003697995.1 Taxidea taxus jeffersonii | reverse complement strand
CCTGGCATGGACCAGCGTGGTTTGGTGCAACCTGGCACAGGTCAGCCTGGCTTGGCGCAGCCTGGCGTGGATCATCGTGGTCTGGTGCAACCTGGTGCTCGTCAGCCTGGGTTGGCGCAGCCTGGCGTGGATCAGCGTGGTTTGGTGCAACCTCGTGCTGGGCAGCCTGGCTTGGTGCAGCCTGGCTTGGCGCAGCCTGGCATGGATCAGCGTGGTTTGGTGCAACCTGGCACAGGTCAGCCTGGCTTGGCGCAGCCTGGCATGGATCAGCGTGGTTTGGTGCAACCTGGCGCAGGTCAGCCTGGCTTGGTGCAGCCTGGTATCGATCAGCGTGGTTTGGTGCAACCTGGCGCAGGTCAGCCTGGCTTGGCGCAGCCTGGCATGGACCAGCGTGGTTTGGTGCAACCTGGCACAGGTCAGCCTGGCTTGGCGCAACCTGGCATGGACCAGCGTGGTTTGGTGCAACCTGGTGCAGGTCAGCCTGGCTTGGCACAGCCTGGCATTGATCAGCGTGGTTTGGTGCAACCTGGCGCAGGTCAGCCTGGCTTGGCGCAGCCTGGCATGGATCAGCGTGATTTGGTGCAACCTAGAGCAGGTGAGCCTAGTTTGGCGCAGCCTGGCATGGATCAGCGTGGTTTGGTGCTACCTAGTGCAGGCCAGCCTGGCTTGGTGCAGCCTGGCATGGATCAACGTGGTTTGGTACAACCTGTTGCAGGTCAGCCTGGCTTGGCGCGGCCTGGCATGGACCAGCGTGGTTTGGTGCAACCTGGTTTGGCGCAGCCTGGCATGGATCAGCGTGGTTTGGTGCAACCTGGCGCTGGTCAGCCTGGCTTGGCACAGCCTGGCATGGACCATCGTGGTTTGGTGCAACCTGGTTTGGCGCAGCCTGGAATGGATCAGCGTGGTTTGGTGAAACCTGGTGCTGGTCAGCCTGGCTTGGCACAGCCTGGCATGGACCATCGTGGTTTGGCGCAACCTGTCATAGGTCAGCCTGGCTTGGTGCAGCCTGGTATCGATCACCGTGGTTTGGTGCAACCTGGTGCAGGTCAGCCTGGCTTGGCACAGCCTGGAATGGATCATCATGGTTTGGTGCAACCTGGCGCAGGTCAGCCTGGCTTGGCGCAGCCTGGCATAGATCAGCATGGTTTGGCACAACCTGGTGCACGTCAGCCTCGTTTGGCACAGCCTGGAATTGATCATCGTGGTTTGGTGCAACCTGGCGCAGGTCAGCCTGGCTTGGCGCAACCAGGCATGGATCAGCGTGGTTTGGTGCAACCTGGTGCAGGTCAGCCTGGCTTGGCACAGCCTGGTGTGGATCAGCGTGGTTTGGTGCAACCTCGTGCTGGGCAGCCTGGCTTGGCACAGCCTGGCATGGACCAGCGTGGTTTGGTGCAACCTGGCACAGGTCATCCTGGCTTGGTGCAGCCTGGCATGTACCATCGTGGTTTGGTGCAACCTGGTGCTCGTCAGCCTGGCTTGGTGCAGCCTGGAATGGGTCTGCGTGGTTTGGTGCAACCTGGCGCTGGTCAGCCTGGCTTGGCACAGCCTGGCATGGACCATCGTGGTTTGGTGCAACCTGGCGCAGGTCAGCCTGGCTTGGTGCAGCCTGGAATGGGTCTGCGTGGTTTGGTGCAACCTGGCGTAGGTCAGCCTGGCTTGGCACAGCCTGGCATGGATCAACGTGGTTTGTTGCATCCTGGTGCAGGTCAGCCTGGCTTGGCGCAGCTGGGCATGGACCATCTTGGTTTGGTGCAACCTGGCACAGGTCAGCCTGGCTTGGTACAGCCTGTACTGGATCAACGGGGTTTGGTCCAACCTGGTGCAGGTCAGCGTGGTTTGGCCCAACCTAGAGCGGATCAGGGTGGGTTGATACAACCTGGCACAGGTCATCCTGGCTTGGTGCAGCCTGTACTGGATCAACGTGGGTTGGTACAACCTGGTGCAGGTCAACCTGGTTTAGTTCAGCCTGGCATGGTTCAGCCTGCTTTGGTCCAGCTTGGTGCAGGTCAGGGTGGTTTGGTCCAACCTGGTACAGATCAGCTTGGTTTGGGGCAACGTGGAGTGGATCAGCGTGGCTTGGTACAGGCTGACACAGATCCACGTGGCTTTTCTCAACCTGGTGCATATCCTCCTGGATTGATTCAACCTGGTGCCTATCCACCTGGTTTGGTACAGCCTGGTGCCTATCCACGTGGTTTGGTCCAACCTGGTACCTATCTACAAGGTTTGGGTCAATCTAGTGCCTATCCTCGTGGTTCAGTTCCACCTGGTGCCTATCCTCGTGGTTTGGTCCAGCCTGGTACATATCCACAGGGTTCCATGCAGCCTAGTACTGATCAGCGTGGTTTGGTCCAACCTGAAATCGATCAGCATGGCTTGAGGCAATCTGGTACTGAACAACCAGGCTTCATACCAGCAGGCACATGGCTTCGTGGCTTTCCAGCATTCCCCCCAGATTTTCCAAGATCTTTAGCACATCCATATCAGCCTGGTGTAATACCTCCTGGCAGATATCAACATGGTCAGGTGTCCGCACTCCTAGCCAATCAAGGTTTGGCATCACCAGGTATTGGCCAAAAGGGTTTATCAGAAACGTACCAGCAAGGTTTGTTACATCGTGGCAAAGACCAGCATGGCCTGACACCACTAAGCCTCCATGTGGGATCTGCACAGCGAGATCAACAGCATTTGGTTTCACGGGGCCGGGATCAGCATGACCAGGGACAAGCAGGCACAGAGCAGCAAGACCATGTATCCTCTCTCCCAGAACCCCGTGACCCGACATATCCTGGCCCTCACAGCCCAGGCTTCCTGGGGGTAGATCCACGTGTCCAGATAGGTTTGGATCCAAAACAAATATATGCCTCAGGCCAACCTGCATTTCCGGTCTGGGCTTCTCCCAGCCAAGCAGCCGTCTTTCCCAGGAGCAGGGACTCTCTCAGCGATCTCTACCGAGTCTCCTCAGAAAAGAGCGATTTCCAGAGCGAGAGACATGATTCGCTGGATAAATTAGCTCCGACCTTCCCCATGGCAGTGGAAACATTTCGTCTAATGGGAGAGCTCCTTGGCCTCTACGTAGAGCTCAAGGAGAACATGAAAGAGCTGGACGAGGAGCAAGCTGGCCAGACCGACTTGGAGAAGATCCAGTACCTGCTCAGCCTCATGGGTGGGTTCCAAGGGTGCAGAGGAGGGGCTGCTATCTGTGTATCCGGCATCCCGTGGCCTCATCTGGCTGCTGGGCTGCTTCCTGAGTCGCCGCAAGTAGCATGTCCCTTCTTAGCCTTTCTGGGCTCTGGGGTCCAAAAGATGGAATTAAATGAGTCGGAGCCAAGGAGCCTCAGGAGAAGAGTGAGGCGGTTCCGGTGCCCTGGCAGACTATCTGGACGGCCGCTGAGGCCGGTGGGCAGGGAGGGAGGGTGCCAAAGAAGTCAGCTTCACCTTGGTCCATGCACAGCGGTGGGCCCAGAGAATAATTAAGATTTGAGAGATGGGTGGAGAGTGTGGGTTCGTAGTCCCAAAGTCCTTTAGGATAGTAAGCATTAGGTGGATTTTTTTAGAGGGTAAGGACACCCCTCTTTCCTTTCTTCCCATCCTCCCTCCCCAGTCACCGGAAAAGCCGAAGTGAGGGGTCCTGCTATTTGCTGGCCGCAGGGGCGTGTGCTTCTGGGAACAGGGATTGGGAGCCTGCTGGAGATCTAACCCTTTTGACTAATAAGGCCTCCATTGTTCACAGTCAAAAAGGCTATACCCCCAGACCTGCAGGAACAGCTGAACACCTTAAAGTCCTTAACCAAAGAAGTTCGGCAGGAAAAAGCAAAAGTAAGTAAGGGGGGCCCGCCCACTTTGCCTTTGAGGGCCAGCAATTCCACTCTCCACTTGTATTTTGATGGAACACACTGTCCTTGCGCTGACATTATTATCTCGTTGGATTTTTACAAGCCTGTCAGGTAGGAAATGTCCCTCAGGTAACATCATGTTCAGTTCCTGGGTCTCACACCGCATGCTCGAAACTGTTGAGACCCGGCGGAGCCAACAAGGAGGCCAGTGCTCTTTTCATTGCGTGGGGGCCATTTCCAACAAAGCCCACTGGGAGTGCAGCAGCCTTGGAGCCAAGTCTGGGGGACTGTGTGGGGCCAGTGGCCATGGCAAGGGGCTGCCAGATCTTCAGTGGTTCTCTTAACACCAGCTGTCCACAGCCACAGGATCGATGGATAGAAGGGCGGGCGGATGGATGGATGGATGTCCAGAAGGGACAGACTGACAGATGGTTCTTGCTGGAGGCTTGGATCAGGATGAGGACTCAGGGAAGGGGCTTGCTTGGGCTGTGGACGTATATGCAGACGGCCAAGAACTCAAGCCTAAACCTGACCTTCCTCTTCCATTGGGTTTGTAGATGGAGAGGATGCAGAAGATCCTGGAAGGCAACGGGGAACAAGAAACAGGAAAAGACATGAAGAATGGCTCGCTGAGCTTGCAGCTGGGAATCCTTAGGTAAAACACCCCTGCCGAGCGCAGCTTGTGTCCGGGCATCGCCTCACCCCAGCCAAGGAGGTGATGGCAGCCTTTCGCTCGCTCATAGCCTGAACTGGCCCCTGTCTTCGACCCTGGCTGTGTCTGCCCTTCAGGGTGTCCATATGTAGTTCAAGTGGCTGGCAGAAGTTTCAGAGGTTCTTAAAACAGTCCAGCAGCAGCAGTCTCTGTCCCCAGACGGAGGCTGGAGGAAAGCACTTGCCAGAGCCCCCTCAGGGCCCTCTCATGGTGGGGCCAGGTCCCACCCCCTAGAAACCTCTCAGGTTGGCACGCGGGCACCCATGCGCCTGGGACTCCCTAGATAGTGCCTGCCGTGGGGCGGGCCCAAGAGCCGTGGTGCATGTCTTCCTCTGTCCCTCATGGGACATGTGGGCCTGGACCCTGGGATGGGTGGTGGCACCAGGCCGTCTCTTCTGCACGTCTCTCAGAGTCACCGTGGCTGACATTGAGAAGGAATTGGCCGAGCTGAGGGAAAGCCAAGAGCGGGGCAAGGTCAGCATGGAGCATTCAGTCTCCGAAGCCTCCCTCTACCTACAGGACCAGGTGAGACCAGGGCTCTTCTTAGTGGGCCGTGGAGGGTGGGGCCACCAGACTTCAGCTGCCACAGGATCTGCAAGCATTTTCGCCCATCCTGTGGGTTATCTTCCCATCCTCTTGTTAGTGTCTGCCTTTACGATTTAATGTATTTATGTGAAAAAGGGAGAGAGAGCACAAGCCGGGGGAGGAGCGGAGGGAGAGGGACATGCAGACTCTGTGTAAGTGTGAAACCTGACTCGGGGCTCGATCCCATGACCCTGACATCATGATGTGAGGCGAAAGCAAGAATCAGACACTTAACTAACTGAGCCACCCAGATGCTCTGACAGCGTCTGCCTTTAAATCTTGAGTGACGTTATCGTCGGCCATCCCAGACTCTTCCCACTGAAGAGTGTCACCAGGACCGGCCCTGTGAGTACTGGCAGGAGGATCGGACGGGAAAAGCCATGTGGCCAAAGGGACTGACGTCAGGAGTGCCTCGGGGATAGAGGCCCCATTCTGGGCCACTCCCACACCCCACCGGCATGTACCATGTCTTGACCCCAAAGCCACTTGTCCAATGGGAGGCTCTAGGAGTAGAAGATTGTGTCCACAGCTCATGTCTAAGCTCAGCAACCTCCAGGGCTGTCCCGGGAGCCACACACCACACTGGGCAGGCCTGGGCTCCCACCACAGCCTCTTCAGGGCACCGGTCTCCATTCTCCCCATTCTCCGTTGTCTCAGCTTCCTACCTCTGAATACACAGCAGCTTCCCCCATGCTGCTCCTCATCCCAGAATGTCCTTGTCACCCCCACTTACCCAGCAGGCTCCTACTTACCCCTCACAACTCCACTGAAAAGCCCATAGTGTGGGGAGGCACCTTCCTCTCTTCTAGAGAATCAGCCCATCCTTTTACCCCACAGGCCCTCTGCCATGCTCTTATGGATTCTTCAGAAGAGTGCGGGTTCTTCTGGGTGCAGGCAGGAGCCTCACTGAGCTCAGGCACGGGGGAGCTTGGTTGAAGTGCATTGATGTGGGGGAGCTGGAAAAGGCTGAACTTCCAGGCCAAGGGGGCAATCTGGCTGGGGCCGCCCGGGCTCTGTCCTTATGTCTGTTTCTGTGCGTACCTGTGCTTCTGTGTCCCTGTCCTTACCCGTTTCTCTCCAATACCTCCACATCTCCCTCCCACTGTGCTCCCAACCAGCTTTCACACATGGCCCACCGGGGCTGCGTAGGCCCCACGATGTTACACACTTCCAAGAGAGGGGGTTCGGTTGGCCCGGCCCTTCTCTGAACCAGAAAAGAGGTCCCACGGCTGTGGGACTGGCTGACCCAGAACCGGGTGCCAACCCGGGACCCGTCATGTGTGGTGACGCACGGGGACTGTGGGAAACAGAAGAGGGCAGGAGAGCCAGTGGAAGGCATCTGCTCCCGCCCAGACCAGGAGAGACCCCTGCAACGGGAGTAGCACCCATCCCGCTGATTTCTTGTTACTGAACGCTGGCTGGGGACAGAGCATGTGTGAGCAGCAGAGGGCCCAGAGCTGTGTCTGGGTGTCATCAAGCTCCTGTAAGTGTTGGTGGACTAACGGACGTCACCACTCGAAGGTTTAGCTAGAGGAGATATGTCCTCACACTGAATCAACGAGCTGGCCGGAGAAAGGTCTGGAGACCTCCGTCCCGTAAGGGTTTTATTCGGCATCAGGGCCATACTCGCGGAGAACTCTGCTATTTAAGAGTCGGGCCCTGGGCACCTCCTACATGCCCCACACTCTGTGAGGCCCTGGCAGGTGCAGCGACTGCCTGAATCACGTGGGGGCTGGCAGTGTGGACAGTTCACAGCCGTGCCTCGCTCACTGCTCTGCGCCTGCCTTCTTGCCCACACCCAGCTTGACAAGCTCAGGGCGATCATCGAGAACATGCTGGCCTCATCTTCCACGCTGCTGTCCCTGAGCATGGCTCCTCACAAGACGCTGTCCATGTTGGAACCTGGCCAGATTGACCCGGAGGCCACCTGTCCCGCCTGCAGCCTGGACCTGAGCCACCAGGTCAGCACGCTGGTGCAGCGCTACGAGCAGCTTCAGGACATGGTCAACAATCTGGCTGCCTCCCGGCCCTCCAAGAAAGCCAAGCTCCAGAGCCAGGTGACTCCCACCAGCCCCCCTCCTGGTGTGGCCTCCTGTGCCGCACAGCGGGGAGCCACAGCCCAGAGACCCATGGACCGGGGAGCGGCTGATGGTGCTTAACTAACCTCAGGGCCAGCTTGCCATGGTGGAGCCCTTTACTGACTCCACACAAGTCCCTGGTCCTTTCACTGGGTCACAGCAAGGGCAGCAGCAGAACTAGCTCTGGGGACAAGAGACCAGGGGGAAGCACTGGCTCCACGGGGATGGGGCCATGCTTTCACATGACTTGGGGGACACTGGCATAGCTTAGGGTTCCTTGACACAGTATACACCAGTATTCCAGCCCCCTTGTCAATTCCCCAGCGAAGGGCAGTCTTGCTGGTGGGGGCCGGGAGGTCACGAGTCCCTGAGTCCTGCCTCTTAGGCTCTGGAGTCGAGATCCTGCTCAGGGCAGGTGGTAAGATGGTAGCCCACACCCCAGCTCTCAGGAGCCACAGGGCAGCACACCACTCTGGAGCCTCGATTGCCTCTGCTGGGCACCCCCTCCGGTGGGCCAGGTCCCTCAAGGCTGGACCATGGGGAAGTGGGGGACTGAAGCTCACATGCCGTGGGGGGAACGCACAGAAAGAGCAGAGAGCCTCCCACGATCAGGGGAACATTGTGGAGAGCCAGAATGAGGCCCAAAGTTGGCCCACCTGCTGGGTGATTTCTTAAAAATTTTATTTATTTGAGAGAGAGAGTGCACGAGCAGGGGGAGCAGCAGAGGGAGAGGGAGAAGCAGACTGCCCTGCTGAGCAGGGAGCCGGGCGCAGGGCTCGATCCCAGGACCCTGGGACGACCATGACCTGAGCCGAGGGCAGCCACTTCACCACCTGAACCAGCCAGGAGCCTCTGGGCGATGTTTAAAGGGCCAGTCAGGCGGGGCAGTAACACCACGCAGCGGCCCCAGGGAGCCTGCCTTTGTGCCTCCTGCCACAGGATGAAGAGCTGCTGGGCCACGTCCAAAGCGCTATCCTGCAGGTGCAGGGCGACTGTGAGAAGCTCAACATCACCACCAGCAACCTCATCGAAGATCACCGGCAGAAGCAGAAGGACATTGATGTGAGGGGCCCACGTGCGGCTGGGGTGGGCGTGGGGTGGGGTGTGAGGCCGTTCCCTTCTTGGCGCCTCATTCTCCGCTCCCCCGCCTCCCCCGCCTCCCAGGTGCTGTACCAGGGCCTAGAGAAGCTCGAGAAGGAAAAGGCCAACAGGGAGCACCTGGAGATGGAGATTGACGTGGTAAGTAAGGGCCAGGCCCAGAAGAGCCGCCCTGTGTCCCGCAAGGTCTCACTGGTCCTTCTTTGAAAGGCCCGGAGTGGAGCGGAGCCCAGGGGGGAGCTCAGTGTCCAGGCTTGATGTCAGCGCCATGGGGCCCTGCCATGGCTCTCTCCCACCTGGGGCCCCCTCCTTTCTTCTGGGCAGAAGGCTGATAAGAGTGCCCTGGCGGCCAAAGTGAGCCGTGTCCAGTTCGATGCCACCACGGAGCAGCTGAACCACATGATGCAGGAGCTGGTGGCGAAGATGAGCGGGCATGAGCAGGACTGGCAGAAGATGCTGGACAAGCTCCTGGTGGAGATGGACAGCAAGGTGAGGGCAGACAGTGGCTCCTCCCTGGAGGTGGCAGATCACTCCCTGCCCCCACCCGGCTTTCCCAGCGCTCACTGGTCACCCATCGCCACCCACAGCTGGACCGCCTGGAGCTGGACCCCGTGAAGAAGTTGCTGGAAGATCGCTGGAAGTCCTTGCGGCAGCAGCTCAAAGAGCGTTCTCCTCTCTACCAGGCGGACGAGGCAGCGGCCATGCGGAGGTGGGTGTGCACAACAGCGGGGGGCTGGGAGGGAGGTCCCCAGAGGAACAGCTCCCGCCAGCAAGCGCAGTGTGCCCTGGGGGAGAGGCTGATCCCACTGGCCCATCCGGTAGCTGCAGGGACGGAATCTGCGAGCCTGAAAAGCACTTCCATCTTGGGCTGGTTCCTCCTGCGGTGGAGAAAGGGTGGGGAGAGAAGGCTAAGGCTCTCTGGCACGGGTGTGCTCCTCGGGGCCTCCGAGGCGGGGATGGGCCCACAGTCCCCAGAGCTGAGCCTGCTCCAGGGAGTCCCCTGGTCTTCGCTGGGGCAGGCTTGAATCCCCGGGTTTCCATTATTGGCCGCCAGAGGGCGTCCGAGGTCCACACAGGGCCTCCGTCAGGGGCCCTTTGAACCGCCGCTGGCTTTGGGTTGGGACAGGTGGGTGCTGGATAGGCACCCCAAAGCAGGCATGCTTAGGAACTAGTGTGTTCCCAGGGAACAGGGACCAGATCTGCTTCTGGTGGCGTGGGGCCTGCCACCCTTGTGAGCCAAGCTTCCGGCCCGCAGGGCCTGCAGAGGGCCCAAGGCCGTCTGTGTTCTCCATCTCTCCCGTTCCGACCCTCCGGGCAGGACACTCACCCTCTGCGTGTATCCCACTCCTCACAGGCAGCTCTTGGCACATTTCCACTGCCTCTCTTGTGACCGGCCCTTGGAGACAGCTGTGACTGGACAGTGAGTGCCCACACCTGGCCAACCCCAGCTGGTGGCTGTCATGGGGGCGGGCACAGCTGTGCGTCTCCTCTGTTCCCTACCTGCCTCCAACACTTGTCCTTCCTCGTCTCCTCTCTCATGGGTCCATTCCTATATGCTCACCACTTGCCAACCCTCCGTCCTTCTTTGCCACACCCTGGACGGGAAGGCTCCTCGGGCACGGAGACGGTGGAGTCCCGGCTTTAGGAATGGGATTTCTCACGCTCCCACCGTCCTCTTCTCTCTGTCCCTGCCGAGATTTATCCCGGTGACTCCTGTGGGCCCAGCCCTGCCTGGGCACCGTTCCGCCCGCCCCTACACTGTCTTCGAGCTGGAGCAGGTCCGGCAGCAGAGCCGCAAGTACGGGGCAGCGGGCTCCCGGGCGGGGCTTCGCAGGGGAGACAGGGCAGAGGCTGGAGGGCGAGTGGCTCTCTGGAGAGGCTCCTCCTCCTGGTTGGACAGTGGGGGGCATGGAATAATTTCTGGGCTAGCCCCCTACTTCTTCCCAGTAAGAAGAAGAGTGGAGACCAGCACCTGCCTTTGAGTCCCTGTTGGGGTTCCCGGTGGGACACTGCTGAGGGTGCTGGCTGGGGGACCTCCTCTTTACCTCCTCACACCCCCAGTCGCTTCAGCTGTCTCAGCAGCCCCAGCATGGGAGGGAGGGAGGGGTCCGATGTCACCCAGCCAGAGAGTGGGCTCAGTGACTGCGGGGGGAGGATGCGGGGACATAATGCACACTCCTTGGGCTCCTGCCCGCCTCCCCGCTGCACTTCCATCTCCCAAGGATGGGGGTTCAGTGGTGAGGATGTTTTCAAACTGTACTTTGGAGCCCTCGGGGTTCCACGTAGGGAGGGCTCAGTGTGCAGGGCCGCTCCCCTCTCGGCCTCCACCCTGCCCTGTCTGTGGTCCCTTGGGGTGCTACAGGCAGGGCTCCTGCCCACACAGGGTCCTGCTTAAAAGGGCACATTTTTAATAAAGGGCTGGAGTGGGCGAGGGTCTTGCGTGTGGGCTCGGGCTGGTGTGGTCCCCTTACCCACCCGCCTGTGCCCCACAGCCTCAAGCTGGGCACCACCACCTTCCCTCGGGGCGACCTGGCGCACATGGAGCGGAGCGTGGGGCGCCTGCGCACCATGCACTCCAAGATGCTGATGGACATTGAGAAGGTGCAGATCCACTTCGGAGGCTCGGTCAAGGCCAGCAGCCAGATGATCCGGGAGCTGCTGCAGGCCCAGTGCCTGAGCTCCCCCTGCTACAAACGGTAGGACCACACAGACGGGGCCCTGGCCGTGGGGCTCAGCTTCTGCCCACCCACAGCCCGATGAATGTCTCCTCCACGGCTGAGGAACGCCCTGCCGAAGAAGGGGGGCGGGGGAGGGGCGGGGGAAGGGTATTGGTGGTCTTCAGGGTGGCCCGGCAGCGAGTTTGCTTTGCCCCGGCTCCCGGAGACCCCCGCCACAGCTGTCCCATCCCCGGCTGGCTGGCACCCCCACAGCTGGGTCCCAGGGGACACCGGATCCGGTGACGCTGCGTCTTCCCCACAGGGTGCCGGAGACAGCCGACTACGCGTACTCTAGCGTGCCGCGGCGCTGCGGGGGCAGCCACACCCTCACGTACCCCTACCGGCGCAGCCGCCTCCAGCACCTGTCCCAGGGCCTGTACCCCACCGAGGAGGTCCAGATCGCCATGAAGGTTGGGGTGCCTGGGAGTGAAGAGAGGGCCCTCACAGGATCCCACGTTCTCAAGTCATTCTGGAAAATGTCCCCAGAAGGGTGGATGACCAGCCCTCTGCCCGGAGGCTCTCTCTGAAAGCCTCTGGTCCTCAGGCTTTGTTGGGCCTCCTGCCCAGTGAGCCCTGCCACCCCCACCATAGGCCCTCCCTTCGCCCTGGCGCTGCCAGAGCCCGGGGGGTGGGTTCTGGGAGTCGGGGGAGGACGTCGCTGGGTGCCACCGACCTCATGGAGTAAGGACCGGATGGCATGCTCTAGGGGCCACGTGGTAATGGATATCCTCTCCCCCAGCATGAGGAGGTGGATATCTTGGGCTTGGATGGACATATTTACAAGGGACGGATGGATACAAGGCTGCCAGGCATCCTGACCAAAGACAGTGAGTGTTCCAAGGGCCCAGAGACTGCTCAGGCTCCTTGCTCAGGAGTCCCTCGGGGTCTGCCCCGCTCCTGGAAGACCATGGGGCCACTGGATCCTGGGTGCCTCCTCCTGCTTCTGCCCCAGTTCCAAACGTTCGAAAGCCCGAGGTCAGCGTTTGCAGGTCGGGGACAGCCGTCCAGTCTCAGCCAGTGAGCCGGGACGTCATGGCACATGACATGTTCTTGCCAGCCTTCCTCCTTGTGCTGCCTCGTTGGCTTGCCTGCCTCGGCCTCTGTTCCCAGCACCACCAGGACCCAGTCCTACCCCTCCTTCAAAACTCGAAGTGCCCCTCCTCAGCCCCCCACCACTTGCTGAATTTCCCCACACCCCGGAAGCCCCCACTCCAGTGAGCCAGACGGCGCCGTTTATCACTCCCCACCTGCTCTTAGAGCTCGTGTGCCCCTGTCCAGCCGCCTGGCCTGAACTGTGAGCCCAGGTCAGTACGCACCCACCCAGCACCAGGCACGGGGCTCACGGCTGTAGGTCCTCAGAGCATACCTGAGTGGGTGGGTGGATGGACAGATGGACATGGGAACGAATGAAGTGCTTAGAAGGGGCGTATCCATTAGTTCCAACTGGGAAGGCCCCCCGCGGAGGTGGCCGTGACCAGCGGCCCTGCCCAGCGGGCCCTGCAGCCCTCTCCCCATCCCCATGGATCCCCACAGAGCTCCCACTCAGCATCTCAGAATTGACCCTCCCCTTCACCGTCCCCTGCCAGCCTCCGTCTCCGGGATGACCAAGCACAAGGCCAAGCAGTCCCGGCCCCACGTGCACAGACAGCAGTCCCTCAGCGACAACGGCCAGCTGCCCTCACGACCTCAGAGTGCCCAGATGCTGGCTGGCAACAGCCCAGGTAGCTTCCCTCTGGCCTTCCAGGTGGCCTCCACTGTCCCCAGGCCTCTCCTGCTTGCCCGCCGGCCCCCTTCCCTGCCCATGGCTGGTCTCTGCGCTTATTTCCTTGGAGAGAGAAAGTGCCTGGGAGCTGAGAGATGGGATGGGAGGGAGAAGGGAGAAAAATCCATCTTTACTGAGTTCTTCTTATGTCACAGGGCTGGGGGGTAGATGCTGTTACTGTCCCCAGCTCCCAGGAGAGGGAACAGGGGCAGGGTTGTAGCCCAGGGCTCTGGCTCCAGGCCCAAGTCTTCCCTCTGCTCACAGGTGCTCGCTCTCCTGGAGCTAGTGGTCAGCTCTGCAGCAGCTGGTGGGCACAGTCCGACCTTGTTTAGGGAGGAGCTTCTCCTCACCCCCAGGCCTGGATGGTCCCTTGAGTCCCTGTTCTCCCCCAAGGGGCTAAATGCTTCCTGAAAGTCTGGGAGCTAAGTGTCCCCCAGGGTCCAGCCACACCTGGGGGCCAGAGAGGGACACTGGCCTGAATCACCATGAGGCCGGATCACCTTCAAGTGACTCTGAGCAAGTCTCCCCACCCCCGCATCCAGACCTGTTTCCTCATCTGCCCATAAATGGGGGGCCCTGGATTGGTGCTGCTCAGGGTCAGGGCACCCAAGAAAGGGGATCTAAGGAAAGGGGCTTGGTTACATTCGCACACTTTGCAGATGCCTGCAGGAGGCCCAAGGGCTGCACCCCTTCCCCCAGCCCTGTTAAAGGTCCAGGCCTAGATGCCCTTTACTTACTTACTTACTTACTTACTTATTTATTCCAGTCCCAGCGCTCAAAGAGTGCCCAGAGGAAGTGGAAACAGGAAGATGGCACTAGTCAGGGCCCCTCGCCTTTACTTAACTCTCTCCAGCCGGGCACTGTGAGGGGCTTGACTCTACGAACCAGTTTTACTCCTCACATCAACATGAAGAGGCAGGGACCACTGTGAGCCTCATTCACGGCTAAGAAAACGGAGGCACAGAGAGGTTAAGGTGCTCACCCAAGGTCACACAGCTAGGAAGCAGCAGGAGTGGATTTCAGACCTAAGTTGTCTGCCTCCGGAACCTATGCTGGTCACAAGGCAGAGCAGGCGGAAACAGACGAGTCAGTGGGGGACAGAGTGCAGGGCTGTGACTGTGTCCTTGGGGGCACTTAGCTTCCCCCTCCCTGGCACTCCACTGTCTATCCCCAGGACACCTAAAATGTTAGGGGAGCAGGAGAGGGGAGAGGCCAGTCTAAGGAGCAATTCCTGCACCTGTTGGTGTGACCAGCGCCTCAACAGCCCCTGTATCACTAGAGGAAACATTACCTAAGAGCCAGGCTCTCGGCCATCGACGGAGGCCTTGATGATTTTTAACTCCCAGAGATTAGCAAGGAACTCTGCTCAGGAGCTCCCGTGCGGGTTTGCACGGCCCACCACAGCCCTGCGGGCCCCCTCTCCAGCACTCTGCCCCTCCCCGTGCTGCCGGCACTCCGGGCAAGGTGGGCTGCGGGGGGTGTGGGGCGTGGAAGAGAACCACCTCAGCCCCCCATGTCTCACATGTCTCACAGCCCCTCCTCGTCCACGGAAAGACAGACCCCTGTCGTCTGAGGGGCGCCTCGCCCAGCCCAACGCAGCCCACCCGCCCAGCCCCAGCGAGATGGAGATGCACATGGACATGCCCCCCGGGGAGGGGCCCGAGGAGCCCACCCGGGGGCCACGGTCCACGACTGCTCAGTGAGCAAAGGTATTAATAAATGTTTAGGAAGAAGCTTGGGGCAGTGAGGCTTCTGTGGTCTTGGCTCGGGAAGATGGAGTGGAAGGGTTGGGGGCCCTGCAGGCCGGGCCCTGCCAGACCACCCCCCAGTCCCGGTGGCCGGCCTTCAGTTGCAGAACAGGTTGGACTTGTGAGAATGAGACCACGACCCCCCACCCCCTGAAACGGGTGAAGCAACACTCCAAGGGAGTGGGGCTTCAGGAGAAGCTGTTGAGGCTGGACCCCAGAGCCCGGGGCTGGTAGGCCACGGTAAGAGCCGCTCTCACCC
Source organism: Taxidea taxus jeffersonii (assembly GCA_003697995.1). Lineage (NCBI taxonomy): Eukaryota > Metazoa > Chordata > Mammalia > Carnivora > Mustelidae > Taxidea > Taxidea taxus. The sequence goes on along the minus strand of ML096389.1, from coordinate 7,477 downwards.
CTGCGGGCTCTCTCCTGACCTCCGCAGGACCCTGAGGCTGCTGGCCTACAGGGTGGCCTGGCCCACTGGGGCGTTCGTGGCACATCCCTCGGGGAGCAGGGCCCCGGCCACCTGGGAAGGTTTCTGGTGGCTGTCCTCTACAGCTTACCTGTGAGCGGCCGCTTCGGAGGCAAAGAGGGACTGCCTGGCCTAGGCCGGTTCCCTGCTCCCCTTCCCCTCCCCAGAAAGAGTGAAAAGAAGTGTGAGCAGAAGTGTGTTGGGAGGGGATTGCCGTTTGCCCAGCAGCCCAGAGGCCTAGCCTTTGTACCGCCCAAGCCTGCTGGGCTCCACTGGCCCCCAAGAGGCAAGAGGATTCACTGCTACCAAGGACTTTGCGATAAGGGTCTTGGCAGTTTTGAGGGGCCAGAGGGGCGCGGGCCGCGTTCAGCGGGTATGGGATGAGCCGCCAGACCCCCCTGGAGCCCCAGGGACGAGGGAGAACCGCACTCCCCGAGGCCTCTGATGTCACAGAAGCAGCTTTTCTGTCTTCAGGTCTGTTCTCACGGGAGGCCCCCAGCCCCTCTCCTCGTCACGCCAACATAGGAAAGGGATGTCTCACAGAAGAGGCTCGCTTTAAGGTGGGAGGGGATGGGGTGACAAATCACACGAAAGGAAAGTGTGGCAGGAAACTGCCCAGAAGAGGGTTTCTCCCCAGTCCCGTGTGGGCCAAGGAGGGTGTTATGGGGGTGGAGCAGGTGTCCCCTCCAGGTGGGGCTGGTGGTTCCCCGCTTTCCCCATGGGCCAAGATCCTCTCCATCTTCATGCAATGATCTAACGCCCTGGCTAGGTAAGAAGAGGGGAACAGCTTGAACCCTGGGGGCCCGGTAGGAAGGTTTCACACCAGGCTCCCTTCTCTCCCTGAGCAGGAGAGCCCGCTCCAGCCCCTCTGCTCCTGCTCTGGCTCCCATTTCTCACCCAGCCTGAGAGATGTCAGCAGGCTCTTGGCTCAGTGTCCCTGGCCTGGAATCCAAACTCACCAGCTTGGCAGGGAGGAGCAGAAGCAGGACAGCCCAGGCCTCCGTGCCCAGGCCTCCTCCACGCCCAGACAAGGACGGGGAGTGGAGGACAGTCCCCAAGCAGCGCGGGCCCACCCCCCATCCTCGCACCTGGAGTAGGCCGCCCACCCTCCCCAGGCTGTGGTCCCAGCGTGGCCGCCCACGGGCCCTCCAGGGACTTCCCCCTAGAGGCCCCGGAAAGCACAGGTGGGCTGGCTTAGGGGTGAGGCCAGGAGGCGGCCCAGGGGTTTCCAACCAGGAAACAAAACTGGAAGGACTAACCCAGCCTTGGAGGAAACCATCCCATGCAGTGGGCAGAGGGCACTGCTGGCAGGTTCTGCTTGGCTCCACAGGGGCCACTGGGCAGGCGGGCTGGAGGAGGACGTAGCCTAGCGTGCTCCCTAGGGCCCTCTCAGGTGTCACTCCCCCTCAGGCTATGCCCCTCCAGCCCCAATCTACAGCAGGGTCCATCACGGGGCTCTGGCTGCTGAAGAGGGAGAGAACAAGCCCCCTCCTCCCAACACACGCACACGTTGAAAGGGTCTTAGGGTGCAGGGGGGTACAAGGTAGCATCCCTCCTGGGGCACCTGAGTGGCTCAATCCTTTAGCATCTGCTTTCGGCTTGGGCCATGATTCCAGGGTCCTGGGATCGAGCCCGCATCAGGCTCCCTGCTGGGTGGGAAGCCTGCCTCTCCCTCCCACTCCCTCTGCTTGTGTTTCCTCTCTCTCAGGGTCTCTCTGCCAAATAAAAGCTTAAAAAAAAAAAAGGGTAGCATCCACCACCCAACTGAGGATCATTTGAGCAAGGCCCCATTGGGTCCGGAATCGCAGACACCGCCTCCATTCCAATGGCTGGAGGCTGTGGGGAAGGTGGGAAAGGAAAGGAAGCCAGTTCCTTTGGGGACCCACCCGGTCTCTGTGGATCCTGAACAGCCTTCGTTGACCTCTGGGGGATGGTCACTCAACACGCAGTCAGGGCCGGGCTATCCCCAGGGACTGAGGATAGGGACAGAAGGGATGGGCCCAGTGGGAAGATGCCTGGGGGGCCTCGGGGGAGCAGCTTCCCCCCCTGCAGACAAGACAAAGGCTCCAGGGCCAAGGGCCAGCCTGCAGCGGGCCACACCACAAGGGCCAAGAAGGGGAGAGGGCCACGGAAGCCAGTCAGAGCCAGGCCCTCCTCCCCCTCCCATACTCAGCTGGACCCAGCTGGTCCCAACACCCGGACCAGCCACCCAGCACTGGAGCCCCGCCCCCTCTTCCCAAGGGGACCCCTGTTCCTACCCAGGAAATAAAAGAACCGCAAACCAGGGAAGTTAGAAAAGTCTCTTTTAAGTTTTTAAATTAAAATTTCACCTTGGTGAGATGACAGATTTGGGAAGTCAATCCAAAGTCAAGCTCTCCACCCTGCCATCCACTCGGGTGAGACACACAGTGGGAGAGGCAGGCCCCCCGCTAGGCAAGAGCCCCTGACCCAAGCCAGCTGTTCAGTTCGGCACAAGCCCCACACATCTGGCTGGCAACAGGTGGCACCGGGAGAGACACAGAGCTGCGAGGCCACTGAGGAGCCAGCCACAAAGTCCAGGTGGGAAGCACTTGTGATGGCAGGGGCCTCCGCACCTCTGGCCGCCCAGGCGTGGGAGCCCCTGCTGCGGGACTCCTCGGAGCGGATCCATGGTGGTCCTCTTGATTCCCGAAGGCGTGACCTCCGAGAGGCAGCCAGCGGACCCCTCCGGGCTGCAGGATCACCCCACCTGGCTTCCAAGCACCTGCCCTGGGACGAGGGGTGGAGGAGTGGGTGCTGGCCCAAGGAGACGCTCCGGGCCTTCCCTGCTGACCCCAACACCGCAGTCAGCCAGCCTCGTTTCACATAACATTAGTTATATTTATATAGTCATATATATTATAGTTATATATTAAAAAGAGGAAAAAAACTTGTCTGAAGAGAAACTCCTGAAGGACCCAAGTGGCTCAGGAAGTTTGCTATCCCCCCCCACCCACAAAAATTCTTTTATAAAATCTTCCAGTGCGCTCTTCAGGAAACCCCCCCCCACCCCAGCTCCCCCCACCCCGGCCCTCCTGTGTCCCCATGGCCCTGGACTGCCCCCCCCCCCACGCCCCAGCTCCAGCCCAGCGCCTGGCGGCATCCAGTCTCATCTCTGGCCATCCACGGCAGCCACGGCTTTCTGCTGGGAGCCCCCCTGCTGGGCTCCGGGGGGCCACGTGGGCTGCGGGTGGTGCAGGTGGTGGAAGCTGTGGGCCGTGGGGGAGGAGGGCGGGATCCAGGCGGCCTGGTGGCTGGGTGGGGATGAGGCCCAGAAGGGGCTGAAGCTCGCAGGGGGGGAGCAGGCCACGGCCGTCATGGGGCTGTTGCTATTCTGCAAGCCCTCGGAGGCACGAAGCTTGGAGAACATGGCCAGTGCGTCAGGGAAGTTGGGTGGTGTGGCAGGTGTGTTGCTGGGGGTGCACATCTGCTGGGAGAGAACACAGGTGTCGGAAAGGTGACCGGCACACAGCCCCCAGCTTTGAGCCATCGTGCCCTGTGAACCCACAGGGCTAGGGCGGGGCTCAAGCAGGCCGGCCAGGCCTCCATTCCCATTCGCCCGTCCACGGGCAGCTCCAACAGGACAGAAGCGCCCTTCCCACCCTGCGCCAACACAAACCAAAAATAAGGACAAACCCCTACAATTTTTTTGACCAAAAGCAAAGAGTGTTTCCTGCACGCCGGGTGGGGATGCCCAGAGGAGTGGCCGCAGCAAAGGGTTAACTCCCCGACCAGAAGCCAGGGTGTCAGATTCAAGTGAGGACACGAGAGCAGCCCAGGACACACCGTGCTTAGCGCCTCGGCCTGGGTAAGAAACCAGCTGGCTCCCTCAGTAACCCGCCCTCAGACGTTCCGAGGTCCTTGGTCATGACCAAGGCAGGCCGCCAGACCCGAGGGTCTCCCTCCTCTGCCAGCGTAGGAGGACCTGCACCGTCTCGGCATCTGGGCTCACTCGGCTCCAGCCAGCGGTCCCGGAGGCTCTGTCTTCAATATCTCAATGCCTGGCACAGATGAGGAAACTGAGGCCTGGAGCTCCAGTCAACGGACCACACCGTCTAAGACTACAGGCTGCGAAGAGGGGACTCCTGGGCTCCGATTCCCAGGGTGGTGAGGGGGCCTCCGAGATCTGCAAGCCCCAGCTCTCCGATCTCTAGCCAACTCTGACTCATCTGCACTTCACGCCTGGGCTCCCCAAGGGCAAAAAGCAGAGACTGGGGTTTTCTGTGTCCCCACATCTCCCCCACGATGTGTTGGTGGGGTGTTGGCAGAGTCTCAGCCTCTTCTGTCCCCTCAGCTCTCCTCCTGGGGGGTACTTACAAGCACCCCAACATCTGTTTTCTGCCACTACCCTGGAAGAAAACTCCCCCAAACTCTCCAGTATCCCCCACCCTTTCTGATCAGGGAGGGACCCCAGCCAGGAGGAGCAAGGGCTGGAGTACGGTGCTGTGCGGTGGCGCTCCCTGAGAACATGGCGGATGGCAGCCCACCCCCTACCCCAGCAGTTCGGTGGGGCCAGGGGGTGCCACCCAGAACTCTCTCACCAGACCATGGGGAAGAGGCAACAGAGAGCAAGGCCTACACAAAGCCTGTTCTGGCCTCACAGCAGCTTCTCTCTTTCCCAGGAAGCCACAGGAGTCCTTCTTTGAATTTCTCCTAATTTTAGCAACACCAGCCCCTCCCCCAGGCACGGGGCTGGGGGAGCAAGATTCTAGGGCTCTTCACCTCGCAGAGGGAGCTTTTCACGGCTCTGCAGTTAAATCCCAGCCAGAAATGGGGAGGGAGGCGAATCTGTCCTGTTAACTGGGCCAGCGCCCTCTCAGCAGCTGGGGAGCTGCAACCATTGTCTTCCTCACTGGCCGCCACCGAAGTCCCAGCAGGCCCGGCCCCACCCAGACCACTTCCCTCCTCCCTCCACCACTCCTGCACCACCCCCCCAGCCCAGGGCTGACTTCTCGGCAGCAGGAAACAATGAATGGGGGGTGGGGGCAGAGGCCAATTGCATCACAGCATCGTGACTTCCCCAGTTGGCCACGCCAGTGAAGCCTGTCTCAACCACTACCCGACAGGAGAGAAGGGCCTGGCTCGCCTGGACCAGGAGCATCCCATGCCCACCCAGCCCTGTGAGCTCGGGCAAGTTCTTAACCTCTCCGAGGGGCGCTCTACTTGGGTGAAAAGCTGGGGTTTGGGCCAGATGCTTGCAAAACCCCTCCAGCTCCTTGCTTCCAACAACTACAGAGGGGAGTTTGCCAGCCCTAAAGCACACCACGTCCACTGCACCCTGCTTCCAAGCCAGTGCCTCACTCCTCAGCGCCCCCCAATTCAACCTGGACGCCTCCCCACCCCGTCTGGGAAGATGCCTCCAAGTGGGTGACTGTACAGTAACTTACCGGGCAGTCATTTATTAGTTACTCATGCCCTGGGGTCACTTCTGGTGTTGCTATCTTGCCACTACTGTTCTCTTATTCTTATTTAACTTCTTTCCTTTGATTTAGTCTCTCAAAAAATTACAGACTCCTTGAGGGCAGGAATGGCATTCTCCACTGTGCTGATGAAGTACTCAATGGGTAGTATATTGATGGATATACCGATTATGATGTTACAAAACCTGCCTTGAGGGAAGCTTTAAAAGATTATAATCCCTGGGCGCCTGGCTGGCCCAGTTGGAAAAGCATGCAGCTCTTGATCTTGGGGGTCCTGAGTTCCAGCCCCACGTGGGGTATAGAGATTACTTACATAAAAAAAAAAAGAAAAAAAAAGATTATAACCCCTTGGGATTTGCAGAGAAGGAATAATGAGGCCTAAAGGAGCCACTCACTAGTCCCAGTTCTCCTGGGTCAGCCTCCCACAGCATCACAGAATGGCTGTGCTGGAAACCCCTGGGCTTTTTCGAATGGCTACACGCTGGTGGAGGGAACCTCAAGGCTCTTTAGAGAGCTGGGAGCCGGGGTGCTCCTAGGCTCTGCTTCACGGTGGGAGCCAGAGCTCTCCCCATGTTCAAGTGCAGGGGGGTCTCTTAGAGATGACCCCTCTGGGTTTATGAGGAACCTGGCCTTAGCCGCCACATTCCTGCAGCTCCCAGAGTTCTCCCACTGTATTCCAGTATGTTTTTCTCTTTTGATTTATACACAGCATCAGCCATTCCAAGTGAAGAGCTGGTTAAAAGGTCAAGATAGACCCTTCTACTTGTCCTTTGCAACTAGATGAAAACAGGGCAGCAAGGACAAGACCCAGCACGGGAACCTCCTCCAGCTTCTCCAGGAAAGGCAGCAGCACTGAGACAGGAGCCATGGGCAAGGACACCAAGTGTTAAAAATGCCAAAAATGCAATCGGAAAGCCACAACAGATCTCCCGGGGAATGATGTTTTACAATCCCCACGGTGGAGCCCAGTCCCTCCTCCCCCAGCAGGGCTAATAGGTAACTAGCGGGGGTGGGGTGGGGAGGGGAAGGCATTCAAGCCTCAGAAGTGAAAGCCAGGTCCGGGTGCCCCTGGAAAGCAGGACACCCCACTGGCCAGGAGGGCAAAGGCTCAGGCCGAGGGGGCCAGCTTGGAAAAGGGAAGAAAGCACACCCAGACCCGAACCGCTCCGTTTCCTGTACTTTCCGTGTCTTCACACACTGAGATTAAATGCAAATTCTTGTCCTTATCTCGTCAAAATCCGACCCTCCTCCACACTCCGGGCCGTCCCTTTTCCAACAACAGGAAAGAGGCAGCACAGCACTCAGGGCTGAGCTTAGCTCCCGGAGCCAGGGTGGATCGTCCCTTTCCTGTTCCCTGCAGAGCCGGGTTGCTGGATGGGGGCTCCCCGTCAACAGACACCCCAGCGCCCCCGGGGCCCTGCACTCAGGGCTCCCAGGCCCCCCGGACCGGAGGCTTCCATCCGAGCCCCCTCCCCACCCGCGGCCCCCGGCCACTGCCCGGCCGCCCCGCCCGCTGGCCCCACGGAGCGCGCCCGGCACGGGCCCGCGCTCGAGGGTCCGGCAGCCCCGGGGCCCGGCCACGGAGTTGGGCGAGCCCGCCGGCCCCGGGAGCCGCTCTTTCCTGGAAGACATTTTGGCTCTTTGTTTACATCGCGGCGCGGCGCTCCCCGGCAACATGGCTGTCACCGCCGGCGGCTGACAGCGGCCCCCGGCCCGCGCCCTCGCCCCCGGCCGCGGAGGGCGCCCCCGCTCCCCGCCCGCCCGCCCGCCGGCGCCCGGACCCACGTACCATCTGGTGGTGGTGGTGGCTGTTGGGAATGTTGGTTTCTTGGAAAAACGTGCTCAGGGCGGTCTGCGGACAAGCACAGCGGCAGGGCGGCGGTTAACGGGGCCGCGGCGGGAAGCCCCCTCCCACCGGCGCGCGGCCCTCCGCCGTGTCCCCCCGGCCGGCCGAGCCCGTGCTGCGTCAGGGGGCGTCCCCA
>ML096388.1:719-15862 GCA_003697995.1 Taxidea taxus jeffersonii | reverse complement strand
GGACCACCCTTCCAAATTATTCAGAATAGTTTTAGATTCCAGATTTGAAGTTTTCTCTAATCTGTTTCACTGTTTTATCCTACAATTTATAAGGTCAACAATTTAATTTAGCCAATTTCAAAATAATTTATATATTTATTAAAAATATATTTATTTATTTATTTATTTTGGACAGAGAGTGTAAGTACAGGTAGGAGCAGAGGGAGAAGGAGAGAGAGAAAGAGAAGACTCCCCGCTAAGCACTGACCCCAACATGGGCCTCAATCTCAGAATCCTGAGATCATGACCTGAGCTGAAATCAAGATTGGATGCTTAACCAACTGAGCCACCCATACACCCCAAGCCAGCTTCAAAATAATTTAAAATAAGTGAGGAGACTGAAGGGATAGGTAGATAATCATTGTTTCCTCCTCTTCTTTTAGACTCACTTATTATTAGGTAAACACAAATGGGGAAAACTAATGCATTTCTTAGTTATATTGAATAATGAAGCATGGGAGTCAGTAAACAAATAAATCCCAGGTTACTGTTAGATGCTTGTTTGTGAAGACTCTTGGAAAACTTAGTGTTCATATTATTTAGGGTAATCTTAATTGCTATAATTAAAAAAAAAACTGAAAGTTCCAAATTAAAAAACAAAAGTTTATTTTTCACTATTGAAAAAGTAAAATGCAGTTGTTCCTGGTCAGTGTACAACTTTCTTCCACATGGTGATACAGAGACCTAGGTACCTTTCTAGGTCCCTAGAATTCTTTGTATTCACCTGGCAGATGGAGGAACTTAGTGAAGCAAAAGCACACCAGGTTTATCAAGATCAGCTATTCCCAAAGTGACCTATATATTTCTCTTGATATTTCATTAGTCAAAACTAGTCACATGGTCACAAAAGAATGTAAGTTCATGTTAGGGAGATGTTGTATTTGGCTGGACAGCTATCTTTAGGGGGTAACTGCAAGCTATGGAAATGGAAGAGCATAGATTTTTGGTAATCAGTCAGCCATTTCTGTCACATTATCTTTCACCATGTTAACAAAGTGATGAAGTGTTGGTTTTGGTAGGATGTTATAGCCAAGAAAGTTTCCCCCCCTCTCCACCTTCTAGCCCATGCCATATTGTAGTATTCATTATCTGGAATTCATACTTTGACATTTGATCATCTGTTTTGTGCAGTAATTGTTTCATTTGCAGATTTCTTGTATCCCCAAACATTACAAATTTATCATGGACAGATAATATGTAGCACAGAACAATTGTTAAATATTACTAAATTCAGTTGAATGGTGCCACAGTTCTGAAAACTCTGTAAGAACCTCATAATGCTCCATATGAAAATAAAGCTCCTTAGCCTTTGCTGTTATTCTTCCAACCACTCAATCACCTACTTCTCCCCTCATACTCCCTAAATCAACTCAGTAACTCTGAATATCATTGAAAAGCTTAAGGCTTTTCAAAGGCAGCAAGTCAAGATAAGCAAAAGTTCTCACATTTTTTTAATTCAAGGTCTAGATTATAAATGATTTAATTCAAGGTCTAGATTATAAATGATTTCAAATTTATGTGGACTAGGAACATGTAGATAATTCACGGCTAAAATCAGATGTCTTGGAAAATAATTGAATAAGAGGATGTAGAAACAGTCTTTAGTGATTCCTAAGGGCTAACCCAAAAGTAGATAAGGTGACATTACTTGTGTATGCCTTAGCCACACACATCTAAAGCCACCAAAAACATGGATAATGATTTTTTTGTTGTTGTTGATTCTGTGCCTCAATTCAGAGAAGTTATTATTCCTCCAGTCCAGGACTGTAACATGTCACAGTTAGCCCAGGAAATCTTAGTTTATGTCTGTTTTATTGGCATAATTATGAATATGTCCCTTCTACTCTAAAAAAGTACCCCACTTTAAAGAATAAATTCTATGGTCATCCTATCTAAATCCTTCAAATCCTCTTCCTGTATTCAGTCATGACACTCCTTCAGTGACTGTTGAAGCTTTACTGTTGCTTTACAACTCCCTTATAATTATTATTCCACACTACCTCTCTATCAGGTGATCTTTTCTGATCTTTTTTTAATCTCATTTTGTTTTCTGATTGCTGAGGCTAAGTCGTATAATTATTAATAGAAATGGTGAGAATTGACATCCTTGTCTTGTTCTTGACTATAGAGGAAAGGCTCTCAACTTTTACCCATTTAGGATGATGTTATCTGTGGGTCTTTCGCATATAGCTTTTATGATGTTGAGGTATGTTCCATCTATCCTCACTTTGTTGAGGGTTTTTATAAAAAAAAAGATGAAGTATTTGGTCAAATGATTTTTCTGCATCTATTGAAAAGATCATATGGTACTTATCCTTTTCTTTATAGTGTGTTTCACATTGATTTGCAAATATTGAACCCCCCTTACAGCACAGGAATAAATCTCACTTGATTGTGGTAATTCTTTTAATGTACTGTTGAATCTGACTTGCTAGTATTTTATTGAAAAATTTTTCAACCATGTTCATCAGGTATATTGGCCTGTACTTTTCATTTTTAGTAGGGTTTTTGTCTGGTTTTGGAATCAAGGTAGTGTTGGCTCCATAGAAGGAGTTTGGAAGGTTTCCTTCCATTTCCATTTTTTGGAACAGTTTGAGAATAGGCATTAATTCTTCTTTAAATGGCCGGTAGAATTCCCCTGAGAATCCATCTGGCCCAGGACATTTTTTTTTGGTTGGGATATTTTTAATTGCCGATTCAATTTCTTTGCTCGTTATGGGTCTGTTCAAATTTTCTATTTCTTTGTGTTTCAGTTTTGGTAGTGTGTAGGTTTCTAGAAATTTGTCCATTTCTTCCAGGTTGTCAGTTTGTTGGCATACAATTTTTCCATAGTATTCTCTTATAATTGTTTATATTTCTGCAGTGTTACTTGTGATCTCCCCTCTTTCATTCATGATTTTATCTATTTGGGTTCTTTCTCTTCTATTTTTGATAAGCCTGGCTAGGGTTTTATCAATTTTATTAATTCTTTTGAAAAAGCAGCCCTTAGTTTTGTTAATCCATCCTGGATTTTTTTATTGTTTGTTTCTATATCATCTATTTCTATTCTAATTTTTATTATTTCCCTTTTTCTCTTGATTTTAGGCTTTATTTCCTGTTTCTTTACTAGAGACTTCAAATATAAGGTTAAGTGGTGTAATTGAGACCTTTTTTTTTTTTTTTTTTGCTTCTTGAGATAGATCTGTATTGATATATACTTCCTTCTTAGGACCACCTTTGCTGTATCCCATATGTTTTGGACTATTGCATTTTCATTTTTATTTGCTTCCATATATTTTTTTAAATATCTTCTTAATTTTCTGGTTGACCCATTCATGCCCTACTAAGATGTACTTTAACCTCCATGTATTTGAGGTCTTTCCTAATATTTTCTGGGTTTTGACTTCAAGTTTCATAGCATTGTGGTTTGAAAATATGCATGTCAGTATGATCTTGAACTTTTTGTACTTGTTGAGGGCTGATTTATGACCTGGGATATAATCTATTTTTAGAGAATGTCCCATGTGCATGTGAGAAGAACATGCATTCTGCTGCTTTAGGATGAAATGTCTGAATATATCTGTGAAGTCCATCTGGTCCAGTGTTTCTTTCAAAGCCTTTGTTTCCTTGTTGATTTTCTGTTTAGATGTTCTTTCCATTTCTGTAATTGGGGTGTTAAAGTCTCCTATTATTATTTCATTATTATCAATGAGTTTCTTTGGGTTTGTTATTAATTAATTTATATACTTGAGTGCTGCCAAGTCGGGGACATAAATATTTTCAATTATTAGATCTTCCTGATCGATAAACTCTTTAATTATGATGTAATGCCCTCCTTCATCTCTTCTTATAGTCTTTGTCTTAAAATGTAGTTTGTCTGATATATGTATGGCTACTCAGCTTTCTTTTGACATCCATTAGCATGATAGATGGTACTCCATCTCCTCACATTCAATCTGCAGGTCTCTTTAGGTCTGAAATGAGTCTGTTGTAGGCAACATATAGAGGGATCTTGTTTTGTTTTTTTTTTTTAATCCATTCTGATACCCAAAGTCTTTTGATTGGAGCATTTATTCCACTTACATTCAGAGTGACTATTGAAAGATATGAATTTATCTTTGCCATTGTTTCACCTGTTGCACTAGTGTTTCTGGTGATGTTCTCTCTTCCTTTCTAGTCTTTGTTGCTTTTGGTCTCCCCCCCAACCCCACTCAAAGAGCCCCCTGTTAAAATATCTTGCAGGACTGGGTTAGTGGTCATGAACTCCTTTAGTTTTTGTTTGGGAAACTCTTCTTCTCTCCTATTCTGAATGACAGCCTTGCTGGATAAAGAAATCTTGGCTGCATATTTTCCTGATTCAGCATATTGACTATTTCCTGCCGCATTTTTCTGGCCTGATGTATTTCTGTGAATAGATCTTTTATTAACCTGATCTGTCTTACTTGTAGGTTACGCACTTGTTGCTTTCAGGATTCTTTCCTTGCTGTTAGTTTTTTTTTTTAAGATTTTATTCATTTATTTATTTATTCATTCATTAATGTATTCATTTGAGAGAGAGAGAATGAGAGAGAGTGATCATGAGGGGGGGAAGGTCAGAGGGAGAAGTAGACCCACTGCTGATCAGGGAGCTCAATGTGGGACTTGATTCCAAGACTCCAGGATCCTACCATATGATTTGGTAATGGTCAACTTTTATTGAATTTAATGGCAGTTCTCTGTGATTCTTGGATTTTGATGTCTGTGTCCTTTCCTAGGTCAGAGAAGTTTTCAATCATAATTTGTTTGAATAAGGCTTTTGCTGCTTTTTCTCTCTCTTCATCTTCTGGGATTCCTATGATACAAATGTTACTACATTTGGATAAGTTCCTAAGTTCCCTAAGTTTGCTTTCATGGTCCATTACCTTTCTTTCCCTCTTTTTTTTTTTCAACTTCATTATTTTCCATTATTTTATCTTCTATATCACTGACTCACTCCTGTACTTCATCATTCCTTGTTTTTGGTCTACACTTGGGATTGCATCTTAGTTATACCATTTTTAATTTTGGCCTGACTAGATTTTAATTCCCTTTTCTCTGCAGTAAGGGATTCTTGAGTGTTTTCTCTGTTTTTTGTTTTTTTTTTTAAGTTCAGCTAGTATGCTTATATTGTTGTTTTAAATTCTAGTTTAGACATCTTACTTATATCTATATTGATTAAATCCCTGGCCATGAGTTCTACTTCCTATTGGGGTGAATTTCTCCATCTCATCATTTTGTCCAGGAAAGAAAGGAAGAAAGGAAAACAAAACAAAACAAAACAAACAAAAACAAGAAAAACTACATCCTGAGTGGGTTTTGGTCTGCTTGTTAAAATAATCTATATCCCAAAATTTAAAAAGGGGGGGATAAAATAATCAGAAAATAAACATTATATATACATATATATATGTATATATAATAGTAAAGAAAGAATAAAATTAAAAAGGAAGCTATGTCCTATTTCCCCCAGAACTGAAGATTTGCAGCACTCTATGATCAATAGGCTTGGTGTGAGGGAGTTGTTTGTGCTTATCTTCTGGGGGAAGGACCTGTTGCACTGATTCTCAGTTGGACTTGTTTCAGTAGAAATGCATCTTCAGGTTGCAGGGGTTCAGAGCTTGGTATAAGTAGCACCAGCCTCGACTATGTGGCATGTTTTGCTCCCTGAAGGTTTTCAGCACTGATGGGTGGGACGATTATGGCAGTGCCCATCTCTCTAGGTCTGGAGCTGAAAGGTCATGAGCCCCAGTCTTCAGTAAGCCTTTACAGAAGAGCAATCAATCACCCTACTTGTGTCCCCGGTTCCTATCAGAACCCTACATTTACCCTATGTCTGAGATTTTGTGTGGTTTTGTTTTTTGTTTTTGTTTTTTAATCTCAGGAACATGTCTGAGTTTCAAAACTCCAAATTTTAGGAACTCCTGCAACGTGGACCTGTGCTGTTCATCTGGTGAAGGATCTCACCAAGTTTTTGCCATTTGCCAACCAGTCCCAGGATAGCAGTCACATGACTGCACAGTGGTTTTCAGTTATGGAAAAACGGAGCAAATAGCCAGCACCAAGACCCACTTCTCTCAGCCAGCTTCCTCACTACTATGCCTGGTAACAGAACAGCAGGTTGGAACCACAAATTCCTCTGGTGATCCAGGGGATTCTCAGACCATGCTATAACTCCTGGAATTCTATCCCACTTCACTACCTGAGCACCTTAAAGCCAAGTGCATCCCCCACAGTAACAGATTTCTAAAGGTTCAGATTTTGTATTCCACTGCTTATTATACATTATGGTAACCTTCATAAGTAGACTCTATCCTTTCCACAGTATACACAGCTATATCAGCCACAAATCAACTCTTTGCACCTCCTATCTTCCAAAAGGTGGTCACTTTTCTACTTATAGACTTGCAGTTTTTGTTCTCTCAGGACTATGATTTCTTGAATGTTCGGAAAGATTTTATAACTATCTAACTGTGTTTGAGGGATAAGCTTAGCATCCCCCTAATCCTCTGCCATCTTAACTCCTCTTTATTTTCAGCTTATAATAAAGGTTGGAGAGTTTGATTAAAGATTGGGAGTTTAGGAGGAGATTTTTGAGAAGAACTGTTGGTGTACTATGAGTACTACCTTCTCAAAGTGTGAGTAGTGAGAAATGCTCACCCCTCATCACAAGTTGAAGAAAAGGGTCTTCATCAGAATTATATGGAGAGTTTAAAATATGTTCCCTGTACTGTATTGATGTCTAACTCATAACACCTATACAGTTTAAAGGGCAAGACTTGTTGGCTGGTTGCTCCTAGAGCAGAACAAAAAGAAGTTGTATTTGAGTGATGCCTGCATTCCCAGAATTTGTTATGATAAAGGATACATGAGTGTATCCTATAAACCATATGCAGACTACAAACAAGAAAGAGACAGTGGGAGGTTCCTTAGAGCCTGGCCAAGAAAAGCCATGGGAAAGATACTTAAATAGGGGGTAAACTGTCAAATTTTTATATAATGAATAAGGAACCATAAATAAAAAGCCAGAGGAGATACATTCACAAGCATCAGAAGCACTGTGAGTTATTTCCACTGTGGTCTCTGAAAAAGGTAATAAAGTATTCCATGAAAGAAAAGGTGAAGCTTAAACATCTATCAAAGCCAGAGAATGTGTTCCTTCTGATGACAGTAAATTTCCTGGCCTTTTTGTCTTCTTATTCTGCTTTTCTCTTACCAAAAGGAAGTCAAAAAGTTAACAAAATAGATGAAGAGAAGCAAAATGCAAAGTAGAGAAAACATGCCCCCTTTCCTGTTCATGTTAGTGACCCTGGAAGGAAGCCTGACCTTGGAAATGAGCGAGGCTTTCAATAAAGTTTACAGTTTTATTATTATACGGCTCTGAAGATATATTAATTACTTAAATGAAACACTTATTACTTAAAAGTAGCTGGAAAAGTTATAGAAATCTCCTTAATTTGTATTCAGGGGTAAGAGAATAACTCATTTTACAGAATAAATTTGAAGAGGTCATAGGAAATTAAACTAAAGCTGCTTTCTGATTATATCCAAGTTGTGTATGATATATGTACCAGTTACATGATAATTATTTCCAAGTTGACTATTTTGTATCTTACTCATTCCTGAATAAGAAGAAATCTATCTAGATCTAAAAACTTGTAACAGATGGTGTAAGTGGATTTCCCTTGATTTGTTCTCCATTCATTTGTCAGTTGGAGAAATATCTTCTCAACTCTTTTACAGAAAATTTTAGAAAGTAGTAGTTAAAAGTGACTTTAAAATAAGAAACACTGTGGTTCATACCTTGGCTCCACCACTTGCTGTATGACCTTGGGGAGTTATTTCAATTTCCTCATCTGTCAACCTATGATGTTATTACTTAACTTATAGGAGTGTGAAGATAAAGTGAGGTGACATATATAGCAGGATACATGAAATACATATACTATTATATAGTGAACATAGGTTGTTGTGCATAATTCCTAGCCCAATTCCAAAAGTCCAATTTTTTAAATGTATGTTCTACTAAACTGACAAATCTTCTATTGTCCCCACAATTTTATACTTCAATATTCTCATCATGTGGAGCATATTTTTTAAACCACTATGCCAACATACATTGCTAAAAAATATCCTACTCTGTCCACCCACGCTATGTTGTTTATGGTAATGCTAGGTTCTATAACAAATAAACTAAAATGTCAATGACTTATCCCAGTTCATGTCTTGCTGGAACAATTGTTCAATGGATATTCAGTGGCTTAACTTCCATGTGAAGATTTAGAAACTCAGTCTCCTCTCATCAGATGGCTCTGTCATTCCCTAGCACTTTAGAATCCTTTAGCTTCAGCTAGAAAATAGAAAAATTCAGTGGTGAGGATGCCTACCTCTTAACCAGTTCTTCCTGGAAGTAACACATATTACATTCATTCACCTTCTTTTGGCAAAGAACAAGGCTATATCCAGATATGAGGAAGACAAGGAATATCACTTCTACATGGACAGTTGCTTCGAAATACAACTCTACACTATAACAAGAACATTGGTTTTCAGAAGACAGCTACTTTTCTGCCATGCTGGCCAATAGTGTTTTTATTTCAGAGAACTACATACTCAGGAATTAATACATTGCTATAACACTCTCACTACATCATGATTGAATGATCATGGGGAAAGTAGTTTCTAACAGGATTTAGAAATGAAGTACTAATAGAGACTGAATGAATATGGTGGGAAGAAGAATAAAAAATTAGTATCCAAGCAATAGAAAGATTTGTATCCAATTTTATTGTTAGTACAGAATTTGAAATTCTGAACAAAAGAATAGATGGAGAAAAGGTAAAAAAAAATGTTCTTCCATTTTCTTTCAGACTAGCAAATTTTTCTATCCTTAACAATTTATCATATATTGGTCAACACTTATGTTTATAGATTCAGTTCCAACACCCTATTAGTGAATATTTTACCATATTTTGGCAACTGATTAATTATTGGTGCCAGGTTTCAGTTGTGCTGTGAAGTTTTGTTTACTCCTGTGTGCCTCAAAAGATTTTATTGGGAAGTTGGGAGAGGCTATATCTGGTAAAATTAGTCAGATATAATTTAATACTAAAAAATGGTCTATATTTTAAACTAATTAATCTGCCCCCAACTGACCTAACTTTATTTTATGGTTATTTCCTCTGCTCTCTAGTGAGATCTTTATTCTCACTCTGCTACAGATAAGCTAAATCATTCCTACCTATGTGCTTTTATTTTGTTACCTTCTATGTCTCCAAATGCCATACTTTCAACTCTCTAAATATTATCCAATCTTTAAGTTGAACTCAACCATCATTTCTTCCATAAAATTAACACCTGTAACTCAACGTTCACTAATCCCAATTTCCTTTGAACTATACAGTAGTTATGGCCTATAGAGTTTAGCATTGTAATACATAATGTTTGGCACACATGGTCCTAAGTTTTCTTTCTTCATTCTGTATGGTATGATTGCCTACTTAACAGATTTATAAGTACTTTGTAGGCAAGAACTATATACCTTCTGTATACCTTCATAGCATCAAAGAAAAATTTGAAATGTAATTTTAAAGAAAATAACATGAGCTTTGCTTTCATGGAAATAATTTCTAATATACCAATTTTGGCTTCTATATAAAGTTTACAATGCCACTGTGCCATGGAATTTTCTGCTTACTTAGAGAATGCTTGGGGAAACACTTTTTTTAAATTACAAAAATTCTTATCGTGGTAAAATATATATAATATAAACTTGCCATTTTAACCACTTTTAAGTGCACATTTCTGTGGCATTAAGTACGTTCACATTGTTGTGAAACCATTACCACCATCCATTTCCAGGACTGTTTCACCACCTCAAACTGAAACTTCATAGTCATTGAATAATAACTCCACATTCCCTCTTTCCCTAGCCACTGGTAAATGTCATTATACTTGTTATATTTATAAATTTGACTGCTCTGAATACCTCATATATGTAGAGCCATATAATATGTTTCTTCTTGTTTATTAAGTTATTTTACTCACCATGTCTTCAAGATTGATCAACATAGTAGCATGTGTCAAAATTTTATATTTTAATACTGAATAATATGTCATCGTATGTAAAGTGCTATCCCAATTTACTGTTCCTTGTTTTACTGCACTTCAGACATTGCATTTTTTACAAATCATCTACTCATCTCTCCCCTCTCCTCAGTTCTGCATAATCCTTGAAACACAAAAATATTGAAATTAGGCCAATGAATAGCCCTAGAATAACCTCTAAGTGTTCAAGAGAAAGGAAGAGTCACATGCCTCTCACTTTAAATCAAAAGCTGGAAATGATCAAACTTAGCGAAGAAGTCATGTCAAAAAGCCAAGACAGGTCTCTTGCAAAAACAGTTAGCCAAGTTGTCAATGCAAAGAAAAAGCTCTTGATAACTAAAAGTGCTGCTCTAAGGGTTCCTGGGTGACGCAGTTAGTTAAGCATCCAAATCTTGATTTCAACTCAAGTTATGATCTCAGGGTCATGGGATCAAGCCCTGCATTGGGCTCTGTGCTCAGTGGGGAGTCTGTTTGAGATTTGCTCTCCCCCTCTGCCCCTTCCCACTGCACTCACACACCCTCTTTCCTCTCTTTTTCTCAAATAAATAAATGCTTCTTTTTCTTTTTTAAGTCCTACTCCAGGTGTGCCTGGGTGACTCAGTTGGTTAGGTGTCTGCTTTCAGCTTAGGTCATGATCTCAGGGTCCTGAGATCAAGCCCCATGTCAAGCACCCTGCTCAGTGAGGGTCTGCTTCTCCTTCTCCCTCTGCTCCTCCCCTCCTCAAATAAATAAATAACATCTTTTAAAAAATAAAATAAGTAAAATAAAAAGTGCTACTCCAGGGAACATATGAATAATAAGATAAAACATGAGAAATGTTTGAAATCACCAGCTATTAGGCAAATACAAATCAAAACCATAATGACATACCACCTTACACCAATTAGAATGGCAAAAATTAAAAAAACAAGAAACAACAAATATTAGTAAGGATGTGGAGAAAGGGGAACAATCTTGCACTGTTGGTGGGAATGCAAGCTGGTACAGCTACTCTGGAAAACAGTATGGATGTTCCTCAAGATGTTAAAAATAGAGCTACCTTATGACCCAGAAATTGCACTACTAGGTATTTATCCCAAAGATACAGCTGTAGTGAAAAGAGGGCCACATGCACCCCAATGTTCATAGCAGCAGTGTCCACAATAGCCAAACTGAGGAAGAAGCCAATATGCCGTTCAACAGAAGAATGAATAAGGAAAATGTGGTACATATATACAATGGACTATTACTCAGACATCAGAAAGGATGAATACCCAGCATTTATTGACATGGATGGAACTTGAGGGGATTATGCTAACTGAAATGAGTCAAGCAGAGAAAAACAATTATCATATGGTTTAACTCATATGTAGAACATAAGCAATAGCACTGAGGAACATAGAGAAAATTAGGAAAAAATGAAGGGGGAGAAATTAGATAGGAAGATGAACCCTGAGATATTATTGGCCCTGGGAAACAAACCGAGGGTTTCAGAGGGGAAGGGGGTGGAGAGGGAGTAGCTGGGTGATGGGTATTGAGGAGTACACATGTGATGAGCACTAGGTGTTATATACAACTAATGAATCACTGAACCCTATATCAAGATCTAATGATATACTATACAGGGGCCAACCGAACATAATAAAAAATAAATAAAAATAAAACAAAAGAACAACAAAGAAAATTCATTATAAAAAACTGAAGAAAAAGTGCAACCAATAAAAGAAACCAAGGAATGGAAATAGAATGAGTAGTAAATCAGGCAAGCTCCAAAATGGGAAAGACCAGGAAGGAAAGATAAGGAGGAAAGGCGAAGAATAGGTAATGTAATCAATACATGGTATACTTCAATCTGTCATCAGATATATGTAAGACAATAAACTAATAAAGTTATCTCAATTTAAAAAAAAAGAAACAGTTTTAACTCTGAAATAGGGAAACTTTTAATTTTAATTCTAGATAGAAAATCAAAACCGTCACAATATTCCCCTAGGCCAAAACCTAATCCAGAGCAAGGCCTTAACTTTCTCAATTCTATAAGGATTGAGAGGCTGAGGAAGCTGCAAAAGAAGCTTGAAGATAGCTGAGGTTGATTGATGAGATTTAAGAAAAAAAGCCATCTCCATAATACTAGGTATAGGAAGTTGTAGAAGCTGTTGTAGAAGCTATAGCAAATTATCCAGAAAATCTAGGTAAGATAATTAATAAAAGTGGCTACACAAACATTAGTTTTTTAATGTAGGTGAAACAGACTTCTATGGAAAGAAGATGCCATCTAGGACTTTCATAGCTAAAGAGGAGAGAAATCAATGCCTGGCTTCAAAGCTTCAAAGCTCAGGCTGACTCTCTTCTTAGGAACTAATACAACTGGTGACCTTAAGTTGAAGCCAATGTTCATTCACTATTCATAAAATCCTAGGGCCCTTACAAATTATGCTAAATATACTTTGCCTGTGCTTTATCAATGGAACAACAAAGCCTGGATGGTAATACATCTGTTTATAATACTGAACATTTGAGGCCCACTGTTGAGAGCTACTGCTCAGAATAAAATTTCCTTTCAAAATACTGCTGCAAAAAGTGACAATGCATCTGGTCACCCAAGAACACTGATGGAAATATACAATGATATTAACGTTGTTTTCATGCCTGCTAACACAGCATCCATTATGCAGCCCATGGATCAAGGAATAATTTCAACTTTCAAGTCTTATTATTTAAGAAATACATTTTGTAAGGCTATAGTACCATAATAGGTCATGATTCCTCTGATGGATCTGGGTGGGCAAAGTAGATTGAAAACTTACTGGAAATATTTTACCATTCTAGATGTCATTAAGAACATTCATGATTCATGGAAAAGGATCAAAATAGAAACATTAACAGGAGTTTGGAAGATGTTGATTCCAGTCCTCATTGATGACTTTAAGGGTCTCAAAACTTCAGTGGAGAATGTAAAAGCAGATGTGGTGGAAACAGCAAGAGAATGAGAATTAGAGGTGGAGGCAGAAAATGTGACTAAATTGCTACAATATCATGATAAAACTTTAACAGATGAAGACTTGTTTTGTATTGATGAGAAAAGAAAGTGGCTTCTTGTCATAAAATCTACTGCTGGTAAGAAGCTATAAATAAATATTGAAATAACAACAAAGAATGTAGAAAATAACACAAAATTATTTGATAAATGAGTGGCAGGGTTTGAGAGGATTGACTGAAATTGAATGAAATTACAGTGTGGGTAAAATGATATCAAAGGCACTGCATGCCACAGAGAAGTATTTCATGAAAGGAAGAGTCAACTGATGCAACAAACTTCACCATTGTCTTATTTTAAGAAATTGCCATGGCCACCTCAACCTTCAGCAACCACCACCCTGGTCAGTCAGCAACCATCAACATCAAGACAAGAAACAAAGCTTACAAGAAGATAAAATCTTAGATGATGGTTAGCATATTTTAGTACTGAAGTATTCTTTAATTAAGTTATATATGTTTGGGGGGTTTTTTAGACATAATACTATTGCACACTTCATAGACTACAGTATAATATAAACATAACTTTTATTTGCACTGGTAAACCAAAAAGTTTATTTGACTCACTTTATTATGGTATTTGCTTTATTGTGGTGGTCTGAAATTGAACCTACAATATCTCCAAGATGTCCCTATATACACCAAATTTCCTTTATCCATTGATTTGTTGAATCTATAAATTATAAATGATGCCCCATGAACATTGATTATATATATAATCTGTTCAAGTCTCTGATTTTTTATTCATGTATATAACCAGAAGTAGAATTGCTGCATCTTTTGGTAATTCTAACTTTTTGAGGAGTCACCATATTGGTTTTTGCAGAGGGTACACCATTTTACATTTCCATGGGAAACATGTTTTTAAGTCCTGTTTTCAAGTAGAAATGTAGAGTTAGTTAGAGGTTAGCAGGATGTCCCAGCATGTAGAGTAGATGGAAAGAAACCAAAGGCAACACAAATCATATTGAAAATGTAATTTTCTCACTTCTCCAACATCAGTACATAGAGCATATTTTTCATTCCAGTGATCACCTGATCTTCTATAAAGTTTACTAGTGAGGCAGAAGTCATCCAACTCCCTGGAATGGCAGAACTAACAAATGGTATGTGATTATGTGCAACAGCCCTTACAACAAGAGCAAGTGCTTAGAAAATTGCGAGATTGTGTTGGGGGCTTCATTCTCTCTTCCTTAGAAGATTTCACACACACACACACACACACACACACACACACACACAGAGTGTTACCCAATACCATCATACTGTCCCTCCCTCCATTGTCTACCCTCAGCCTTCCATTGTAGTCCAGCCAGTCTTATCCATGCTATTGCTCAGGATTATAGTCAGATGTCTGGAGTTATCTTAATTTCTCAATTAGCTCCTTGAGGATTGACACTCTGTCTTATCTTGTTTTTAATGTGTCTTTCATCTTTTCAGCAATAAGCCATGTGCATTATCATATAGTAGGTGTTCCTACTATTTCATGAAAGGAAGAGAGGAAGAACATTGCATTAATTGATAAAAGAAGAAAGTTAATGTATTGTAATAACCTACCCTATCCATATAACATTTGCATTTGAAAAAAACTTCTTTAATGCTCAACCCAAAGGGATTGCTAAAGAAAAAAGATCATCAAACCTTGACAAGAGGAGCAATTTATGCAGAGGAGGGGTTTCTGTTTGTTTGTTTGTATTGTTTTGTTTTGTTTTCCTTTTAAAATCTTTTTTATTTTTTTAATTTTTATTAACATATAATGATATAATGTACCCTGGGGTACAGGTCTGTGAATCACCAGGTTTACACACTTTCACAGCACTCTATTGCTGGGTCATAGGGTAGCTTTATTTTGAACTTTTTGAGAAACCTCCATGCTGTTTTCCAGAGTGGCTGCACCAGCTTGCATTCCCACCAACAGTGTAGGAGGGTTCCCCTTTTTCTGCATCCTCACCAGCATCTGTCATTTCCTGACTTGTTCATTTTAGCCA
>RCUC01087953.1:0-15323 GCA_003697995.1 Taxidea taxus jeffersonii | reverse complement strand
GGGGGAGGGGGCAGGTTGGGGCAGAGGGAGAGAGAGAATCCCAAGCAGGCTCCACCCCCAGGGCAGAGCCTGATGCAAGGCTGGATCTCACCGCCCTGAGATCACCACCTAGGCCAAAACCAGGAGTAGGAAGCCTAAATGACCAAGCCACCTAGGCGCCTGAAGTTTACATTTATATTAAAATAAACAGTTACCCAGAAAGCTCTTTTTTGTAGCCCGTAAGAATGTCATGAAAGAGTTAAGTGTTGGAGCTAAAGATCCTCCCTGCAAATCATCAATTTCAGCGATAAAATGAGATGACAACACTGTACCAGGCATTGTGAAGCCCTTCCCAATCATCCTATGAGGTAGATACTACTATTATGCCCATCTTATTGTAGAAGAAACAAGCACAGAGAGGCTGAGTAACCCGCCCAAGACCACACAGCCAGAGTCATGGCATTTTAACCACAAAAAGACCATCGAGAAGGCCAAATGATGGCCACAATACCCTATACTGGTCATTTCGGAGGAAGCACAGCACTAAATGTAAGGGAGCAGAAAAGGAAGCTTTAGGGAAAAGCTCTGGAACAGCGAAAGTAGGTTTATGGGCTCTGAACCCCTGCCTCAGGGGCTGACTTGATAGTCAAGTCTATGCCAAAGCCAATCTTGAATTATGCAAGGTTTAACCAAAATAAAATGCGGAAATCAAAAGGCTGCTGATTCTGAGGTGACTGCACCTGCTAGCCACTAGCGGCTAGCAAATCTGATTATTCTCAATATTTACTTGTAACCTAAATTCAAACTTACAAAACATTTCCCTTCACCCCTGCAGTTTAACTCCTAGGTATCTGCCCTACAGATATGTCCACGCATAAGGCAAATGTTGTGGACGCAAGAGGCACTTTCTATTTCCAGAAAGATCTGGAAACCACTAGGTTCCCCAGTGAGAGACTGGTTCGGTACCTCAAGGTACATCCACACAAAGGGACACCAGGCAGCTACTTGAAAGGGAAGCTCTTTCCAAGAAGCATTTTTATTAAAAGGCATTTAATGTCACTGGCCACTGGGGAAATGAGAATCAAAGCCACAAGAAAATGATGTCATTTCACACCCACTAGGATGGCCACAATCAAAAAGACAACACGGGGGTGAGCATGTGGAGAAATTAGAACCCTCGTACACCGCTGGTGGAAATGGAGGTGGCAAAGCCGCTCTGGAACACAGTCCAGCAGTTCCTCGAAGGGTTAAAATAAAATCGACGTACAGCCCAACAATTCAACTTCTAGTTAAAAGACCCAAGAAAACTGAAAACATGTCCACGCAAACACCTGTACACGGGTGTTCAGAGCAATGTTCATTCACAATGGCCAAAAAATGGGAACCACCTACATGTCCAGCATCTTGATAAACAAAAAGTGAAAATTCCATACATTGCAACATTATTCAACAATTTTGGAAAAACGAAGTACTATGGAAGATCTATGGTATAACATAGACAAAACTCAAAAACTGCTAAGTGAAAGGACCCAGACAGAGAAGGCCACGTCCTGTATGATTCCATCCATATGACGTGTCTAGAAAAGGCAAGTCTATAGAGACAGGTTCGTGGTTGCCCAGGGCTTGGAGTGGGGGGCAGACTATGGGAGGACTTGGGGAGTGACAGTTCAGAGGGAGGGGGTTTCTCTCTGGGGTAATGAAAAAAATCCTAAAAGTCTAGTGATAGATGCACAACTCTGTGAATAACTAAAAGCCACTGAATTATATCTCAATAAAGTTTGTGTGTCTATGTGCTTTTCTTTTTTTTTTTTTTTTAAGATTTTACTTATTTGACAGAGAGAGATCACAAGTAGGCAGAGAGGCAGGCAGAGAGAGAGGAGGAAGCAGGCTCCCCACTGAGCAGAGAGCCCGATGCGGGGCTCGATCCCAGGACCCTGAGATCATGACCTGAGCGGAAGGCAGAGGCTTTAACCCACTGAGCCACCCAGGCGCCCCTGTGCTTTTCTTTTTTAAAGATTTTATTTATTGATTTGACAGAGAGAGACACAGCGAGAGAGGGAACACAAGCAGGGGAGTGGGAGAGGGAGAAGAAGACTTCCTGCCGAGCAAGGAGCTTGATGCAGGGCTCCATCCCAGGACCCTGGGACCATGACCTGAGCCAAAGGCAGCTGCTTAATGACTGAGCCACCCAGGTACCCCAATATGCTTTTTTATTAGAAGTTCATTAACTACTGATAAAAAATGATCTCCGGGATATATTAAGCCAAAAAAAACAAAGCACAAAACTGCCATATATCCTACCATCTGAGTGGGAAAATATAGTTATGCTTGTAAACAAATATTGCTGGAAAGACACATACACCCCAGCAACACCAACTGCCTCTGGAAAGGACTGGATGACCCAGAGTAGGAGAGAATTGTTTTTAATTGTTAAGAGATACCAAAAAAGCATAAGGAATAATACAATGAACACCTGTGTGCCCACTGCCCGGCTTTAAAAACCATGCCTATACTGTTACTGTTGTTTTTTAAGATTTTATTTTTAAGTAACCTCTGTACCCAGCGTGGGGCTCAAACTCAACCCAGCAATCATGAATTGCGCCCTCCCCCCATTCCTAGACTGTGGAATCTCTTCGTGCCCTCTCCAATTGCATCCCCCCCCCCCGCCAGCCCAGAGAAACCCTTATCCCACATTTGGAGTATACCATCCCTGTGCATTTCATACATATACTACATTTTTAAATAATAAAGTGATGAAATTCTCAATAAATATTTAAGTGGTAAACAGCTTGTGTATTTTAAAACTATACTTTCTCCTGCGATTTGCTTTCTACACTGAATGTTTTTGCTTTACTCATATTGATACATGAAGTGCTAGTTCGTTTTCATTGATGTCTAACATACCACGTGGTACATGGTACAGCACGTCCGATATTGATGGGTAATTTTCCCAGATAGCCACAAATCCATCTCTCGTCCCCCATGCTCTTCCTCCCCGGAGACATTGACACTCCTGTCTTTGAGAGGCAGGGTCTACAGACCCTTCCCCTTGCATCTGGGCAGAAGTGAAGCAACATGACTTCTAGCCTAGAATAGGGTGTTCCCTGGCTCTCCTGAGCAGCACGCTGTTGGAACCCAGCCACCGTGTTTCGGGGAAGCCTAGGCGGCACGGGAGAAGCCATATGTAGACATTCTGGTTGACAGCCCAAGCTGAGGTCTGAGCTAAGTGCCAGGGTTGGTTAACCACCAAATGACTGGGGAAGCTTTCAAGAGGACACTGGCCCTAGCCAATATCTTACTGCAACCACACGAGAGCCCCCAAGTGATGCGGTCTGAGCCCAGTCAACCCCCAGAACCGTTAAGAGGTAATAACTATTGATTTGAGCCGGTCAGTTTTGAGGTGATCCGTTTTAAGTTAGGTAATTGCAACAACTAGGCCCTGTCGCGTCCACTCTCCAGTTGAGGGACATCTGGGTGGCCTCCAAGTTAATGCTATTACATGCAGCGATCCTATGAACGCTTTTACAGACATGTCTCTGTAGGCACACGTTAAGTTTCCCAGATCGGTAATGGCTGGGTTGGGGAGTGTCACATCTTCACTTATACTCCAACCTACCAAATTATTTTCCAAAATGGTTGATACCAACTGCCCCTCCCAAAGCAGGGTACCACACTCCCATCACCCCAAGTCTTCCCCAACACTGGGGAAAACATTAAATGTTTTGCCAATCTCCTGGGCTCAAAACAGTCTTGTTGTATATGTCTTTTTGGACCTTGGCATTTTTTTACGGGTTGCATGAACTGACCCCAAATAAACACAGAAATATGCGCTAATACATTCTGGCTTTCCTATTTTGGACATGCTTTATATAATGGGGTTCCAAATTAAGATTGCATTTTTTAAAAAGGAGGCGTTGCCCCAGTGGCAGTGGGCACATCTTGTGCCTAGATCTGGGTTTCGATTCTCAGTTACCATTCTAAATAAAAAGAAGCTGGGGCTCCTTGGAGAAATGGCGGACTCTAGGAAGTGTACAGATGAGCCTGGAGTATCCACAGTGCCAGTAGACACAGAATGCTAGAAATAAAAACACAGACAAAAACCCCCACCACCCAATGATGGAAGTCAAAGGACCCAGGAGCCAACTTCAAGAGTCCCCAAATGCCAAACCTAGAATAACGTGAACCAGAAAATACATCAAGTAGGATTGGACTCTATAACCCAAAATGTAAAACAGATGCCCACGAGTCCATACTGATGAAAAGAAAATGACTGAATAAGTTAATAGGGAAAAGAGAAACATCTCCCTTGCAGAAGAATTTATTTCTAATTTACGTCGGTACTTTGCCCTCAAGGAGGTGGGACATAAGCCCCGGGCTCCTCAGGTGTGGGCTGCACGGAGTGACTGACTTCCGTTCAGAGAGGTCAGTATGGAAAGGGAGAGGAACTTGACAGTGGAGACACCCGACAAGCAGTAGGCAGGCAAGTCCCGTGATGAAGGTTAGCATCAACGGCGATCCATCCAGTGGACAGTATGGCCCCTAGATATCCTGTGGTCAAATGCCACTTTACCTCTGAGCTCTTCCTCTGAAAAACACGTAACCCTTTCTAAGAATGAGACAGACAAATCCCAATGGAAGGACAACCGCTAACAGACCTGCCTAGTATCCTTCAAAACTCTCAAGGTCATCAAAGACGGCCACAAGCAAGAGGGGCCTAAGGAGGCATGACAGCTCCATTTGGGTCTATGCAAATGTTGGGACAACACAAATGTTACATGGGATCCTAGAACACAAAAAAGATATTAAAACTGAGGAAGAAGCTAAGAAAATCTGAGTAACCATGGACTTTAACATTCATGGTATCAATATTGGTTCATTCATTGTAACGAATGAATCCCCACTACTTAGACGCTCATAAGAGGGGAAACTGGACGTGGGGTGTACGGGAGCTCCATCCTAAGTGTACTTCTCAGTTCTTCTGTAGGTCTAAAGCGGTCCTGCAAAATGAAATCTGTTCTAAAAAAATATTAAGTCTTAAAACCCAAATGTAAAAAAGGCGAGGCTCCTGGTCCTGACATCAAACCCGCTCCTGCCACTTGCTAGTTGGGTCAGGCTTTGCCTGTTTGGGGAAGGCTGCAGAGGGCCCAGCATTCACAAGGCAGGTAAAGTTCAGGGTAGGGGAATGTTGGGCCTTCACAGGCAGGTACAGGGGCAGTACTCCCCAAACTAGTCAGCTCTGATCCCCAAAAGAGGGAAATGAGGGATGGAGGCCGCCGCCACCCAATGCCTGGCCCATCCAGGAGGCGCAGGCTGTGACACGGGAGGAAGGGGGCAGTGGGGCTGCCTGCTAGGTACCCAAAGTTCCCATCTTGCTTTCGCGTCTCCTGGGGTGGTCAGAGCAGTGACCTCATCCCAAGACCCCCACCCAAACAGAACCGTCCCCCAGGGCTGGCTCAGCTCTGGCTTGGTGACTTACCATGAGCCCCAGGCCCACTGTACCTCCAGTGCACATCTGTTCAAGGGATGACAATAGGAAGTCCCTGACCTTCATGCTGCCGCCCTTTCCCTGAGGACTCCGGGGGGTCTGTCAACTTCACGGAGCACTTATTTAGTACTTCCTGGCACAAAGGTGTGGTCAGTGTTAGCTCTCAGCATCCCTCCACCTGCTTCCTCCAGGGGTCTCCAACTGGAAGAGTCCCATGGCTCTGAAGGCCTTTCTGGAATGGGATGACAAGTCTCTGAATCACTCATCTGAAGAATGCCACTGATTTCGGGACAGCCTGCTTCAGATCTGCTATCGGCCTCGCATCAGTATCTGCACTGAAGTGACACAATTGGAATTCTTCATATTCACCCCTGAATGGACCCCACGTGCGACAAGGCTATCTGTCCACTGCAGCACTGCTCGTGACAGCAAGAGACTGCAAGCCACCCAAATTCCCTTCCAGGAAGGGATGGCTAAGTAAATGGACATGTGTTACCCTATCTTCCTCTGCCTGTATGCCTGTAGGTGTGTGTGTGTGTGTGCGCGCGCGTGTGCGCACGAGAAACAAACACCCCATAAACACCTCTCTAGAAGGATTCCTCAAGACACTGGAAAGAGTGGTGGCCTCTGAGGAGAGGTCTGGGGGGCCAGGAGACTCGGGAAGGAACTTTTCACCATAAAGCCTTTTGCATTTTGAACCACGTGAATGTAGTATGCTCAAAAATATTTGATACAACCAGAGGAAAAGTGACGCACCGCGGTGGGTCACAGATGTGGGGGTTGGTGTGGAGGCGTCGCCGACTCAAATTGCAGGGACTCTGTGGCCCTGGAGCAACTGGGAGGCTCAGGAGGTGTCTGGTCTGGTCCAGCTAGCAGGTGCCACGACAGGGCAGGACCCTCAATGCTGCGGCACCCCAAAGCTGCAAATGCTTCCTGCGGCAAGCTAATGCGGTGGGGGGAACACACACACATAGATAACTCTAGAAAACCCCAAACCACTCTACTAGGACCCCACCCTCATCTTTCTGAAAGGTCTCAAGACAGCACAGGGCAGGGGTCAAGGGACGAGGCTCCCGGTGAGGTGACACCTTGGGCAGGGTGCTCCCCTCTGGGCATCCGTAAAGAGCAACAGCAGCACGACTTGGCTCACATCAGTGAGCTGAGCGTCTCAGGGTTAGGTGAGCTATTTCTGTTTCTACATTACCCCACAGCAAGGGGTTACCCAGCACTCTCAAGTTCCGTAACCGGAAGTCATCCTATCAACCCCGGCAGTTGCTAATTATGATCCACGAAGTGGAACCAGAAAAAACGACAGGGGAAACAAAAGCCAGAGTTGAAGAGCAGCAAGCCCAGTGCGGAGGCATGCAAGCCCCGACTTGTGGCCCCGCCACCCCAAAGGGGCAGCTTCCGGAATCACCCGTGTCTGCTGTCCTCCCCACGGCCAACCTTAAGCAGCGCCCCAAGGGCCTCACTCGGGCCCTAGCACCAGCCCTCACCCTGACGCCCAGCCCTTCTCACCCTGGGCCCTGTGCTCGGCACCCCCAGCACACAGCAGCCCCCCGACGTGACAGGACTCAAAAGCCACAAATAAGCAGACAATCGGCCCAGGAAGTTGGGGGACAGATGGTGGTGACAGTTATACAGCAATGGGAATGTGCTTCATGCCACTGGACGGGGCACTTACAGATGGTTACATTGGTCAATCTTATGTATATTTTACCACAATTTTTTAAAAAAAGGGTGAAATCTCATCTCATCATCACCAGCTCTTAGGTCTCCCAAGCCACAGCCCGCTCCTTGCTGACCCCATCAGTTCTGTTCTCTCAATGGGAAAAGGGCCTTCCATCCCCTCCTGGGCCCTCTCCCGTCTCTGTGCTGCTCTCCGCGGCTATCGCCAGGCCCTCGGCTTTGAACAGAGTCCCTTGAGTGCTCCCCAAAGCTACTGGTCTCCAGCTCAGGTGCCCCTCTCTGAGTCCCAGCAGCCCAGCGCCCTCCTGCCCCCCCCAGCTCCTCCCTCCCCAACCCCTTAGTCTCCACAAACAGCACCTCTAGCTAGATACTCCGGACCCCCCTCTAGGCGACCCCTGCTCCCCAACCCCCTGCGCCCCAACTTCTCACCCATCCTCACTGCCCACATCTCCTCTGAAGCCCACCCCCCTTCCTCCTCCCTACCCCACCTTCCTTTCTTGCCCCGGCTCCTGCACGGCTGCCTTCCTGCTCCCACCCCTGACCTCCCCACAATTTAGCCCCTCCTGGGGGCCAAAACCATCTTCATAAAAGACAAGTCAGACCATCACTTGCTAGCTTTAAAAACTTCCCAAATTTCTCAGGGCTTACGGAAGATGTCCAAATTCCTCACCGCAGATCACGAAGTCCCAGGTCATCTGGTCCCTGCTCACTTGCCCCAACAGGTGCTCTGTGGCAGGCCCTTCGCTCCCTGGCCAGCACCCCCGGCCTTCGTGTTTTTTTGTTCCTCCGACCTCGGAGCCTTTGCCCCAGCTGTGTCCCCTGTTGGACCCTCTCTCCTCCTACACCTCACACAGCGGCTTCTGACCGTTCCCTGCTCAACCCTTACCTCGCCTCCTCTGAAAGGCCTTCTTCCTCCAACATCAGAAGTCCCCCTGGCCACTTCTGCTCCTCCCTCCCATTCTCTGGACAGCATGACCCCTCTCCCGCCACCTCCCTGACTGGAGAGCTCAGCGGCACAGGCAGGGGTTTGTCTGCTTTCCTCCGGACGGGTCTGGCACAGAGCAGGGGCTGTGCAGCAGTGAACGCGTATATGACCCAAATGACACGAGCCCACTGCCTCACACGGGAGCCTGCAGTTTGGAAAGCCACCAACAGGCAGAGTGGCAGAAACAGGTGAACTACACAGAGCGGGAGGACACAATGACGGAACTATAGCCAGGTGAGGGGAAGAGGAAGTCCAACTGAACGATGACCACGACCATTACTCCCCTCAACTGGGGGCCTGCCCCTGAGACGTGGCCCACGTGGAGCCTTGCCCTCCAGGGAGCCTGGCCTCCAGAGAGAACCCGACCCTTCGTTGCCATCCCCACCCACGTTGTGCTTTGTGTGAAAAACAACCCTGTGACTCACCCTGAAGGAGGGGAGGGAAACAGTTTGAAAGTCACAAAAATATATTAAAACAGCCGTTTTCTTCTTTTTCTCCTGGTGCTGGCCTCCCTTCCTGGTGACCCTTGCCCACCACCCACCATGGGCTGTTAGAGAAAATGATGCCCAGGACAGGAAAACCGAGGCAGCCCCGCTGCAGCCCAGGGTCAGGGGCGGTCCCTCCAGCCTGGGCGTGAGGGCGGCTAACAGTCTCTACAGGCTCGACGCCACCGCCGACGAGGGGGCCGCTGGGAGGCTGGAGGCGCAGGAGGGTCAGGCAGGACGCAGCGCACAGTCGGGCCTTGCCACAGGGACAGAAAACAGAAGAGAAATGAACAGTGTGAAGAGAGGGAGAGATGGAGAAGTTAAAGGAGCAGGCAGAGGGGGCACAGGGGGAGGGGAAGTCGGGATGTGGGCAAGGTAGGGAGGACTCTGGGGGATGGGAAGGCTGGGAAACTGGGGTGGACACAGCAGATGCTGCCAAGGGGCAGGATGGGGAACGGAGGCGGGAAAAGAGCACTTGGCTCTGGGAGTGGTAGAAAAGTGGGTCCTGCCAAAGGCCACAGTCAGAGAGGAGAGAGCAAAGGACATGAGAAAGGAAAGTCCTAGAGCAGCAAGGCCTGGCCACAGCGACCATCTCGGTCTCAGAACACTGGGGTGAATTCCCAGAATGCTTGGGCTGGCTCGAATGCCTGAGGGAGACAAGCAGTGTCATTCGAAAGCCAGCAGAGGGAGCCAGCAGAGGGCCGGGCGCAGCCTCACAGGAGCCTCCACCGGAGCCAGGAGCCTGGAGAGGGGCCTGTGCCCCCGCCCAGAGGCTAGAAGGTCCTGCGGCCCAGTCTTTTGAACACGCTCACTGTGCCTGCATGGTCCATCTGGGCGCCCAGGCCCTCACTGGAGCTGCTTCCCCGGGGCCCCACCAGAGTCCTCTTAATGGTGACCTTGACCTCGGCCAAGGACTTACTCTTGGTGCTTGTGACCTGGCTGTCCTGGGCCTCGGGCACAAGGGCAGCCTTGCCCAGTCTCTGGATGATGCTGACTTTGGACAGGGACTCTGGCTTCCTCTCAAGCCCAGGGCGTGAGGAAAGGGCCAAGCGCCGCAGTGTTGGCATGGCAGCTGTTGTGGCCGAGCTTGTGGCCTTGGCTTTGACAGTCAGTGCTGGCTGGGGACTGGGCTTCACCGGGCCCCGGCCCAGCTTCTTCAGGACCCCAGCATACTGCAGGACAGAGCTGCTGCTGTCATTGTCGCTGTCCCAAGCCAGATCCTCATCCATCTCTGGGGTGGCCCCGAGGCGGCTGAAGACTCCTGTGGGCTGCAGAGGTCAGAGACGGGACAAGTGAGTCGTTTAGTCATTCAACATGCATGCGCACAGAGCTGCCTCACTGTCCTGGCCTTGCTGGGAGAAACACCCATGGGTGACATGGTGACATCCTAGCCAGTGGTAAGAGCCATGATGGGACATCCAGGGAGCTGGCAGAGCCCAAAGGAGTCTCCTGACCTTGGCTGAAGTTCAGAAGAGAATCCCTGGATGAGGGACAGCTGAGATGAGATCTGAAAGTTCCGGCACGTAGGTCTAACAAAGGTGGGAAGACAAAGGGTGGGCCACACACAGAGAGAAGACCATTTGCCAAGGTTGGCAGGGGAACACGACAAAAGACAAATTTGGTCATTCACTCAACAAGTATCTCCCGAGTCCTGACTATCCCTGGCCCTGAGCTCAGGGGGCTCACAGTCCAGTGGGGGAGACAGACCTGGCAGTGGAAATGACACAAACAACTCCCTAATTACAACAGTGGTGCGCTCTCTGGAAGAGAGAGGAGTGCTGGCGAGGACCGGGAAGCCTTGCCTCCTCTAGAAGTTCAGAGATACCTTGATCGAGGTGCTGATGTGTAAGCCGGGCCCTCACAGGTGAGTGGGGATGAGTGGGCCAAGAAAAGAGCAAGGGCCAAACCCCCAAGGCAGAATAAGAATCCCAAGTATGGAGCGCTCACTCTGTGCTAAGTAAGCTCTTCACATGGCTGCATCTTCTAGCCACGAGAGCCCGACTGGTACTATCACGCTCATGATTAAGATTCTAGGAGGTGAGAAAGGTCACGTAAGCCCTGGTGAGCAAGGGATGGAGAGGCAGGAAACACAACAGGGAGCCCCGGCGCAGTTCACGGAAGGTGACACCTACAGCATGCCTAACCACGCATCAGACGCCCCAGCACCGTGCAGGAGCCGCTCACCTCATCCTCACAACGAGGTGGGTATGAGACAGATAAGGAAACCGAGGTACAAGAAGCTTAAGTGACACGGCCAAGGCCACACAGCCAGGGAGTGGCAGAGCTGGATTCACACCGGGCAGGGCTCAGGCTGTGGGTTCCTAACCACACACCGTCCCGGGGGCCTGCAGGCCAAGGCAAGGAGGGTGGCGTCTATCCTGACTGCGCTGAGAAGCGTCTGATGGGGGGCAGGAGGCCTGTTGTGGGGGTGGGCACACACTGCTGCTGTGGGGGAAGGGCAGGAGATGGGGGGAGGTGGCAGATCAGGGATGACAGACGGAGCCTTCACTGAAGCCGGCCTGGAACGGGGGCACCGGGGCATCTCTGAGACAGGGCCTGGGACGGGAGTCCCTTCAGGGGAAAGATGCCAGGGCCAGTCTGGGACACGAAGGTGGGAGCGGCCCGAGGCTAGCAGGCAGGAGTTGGCCAGACCTCAGGCACTGGAAATGAGGAGAGAAATCAAGGTGCAAAGAAGGGAACTGAGGCTGTCCAGGTGGGTGAGAAGGTGCAGGGAGTATGAGGGGTTAGATGTGGGATTGACATCCGCAAGGAAGACAATTAGAGAACCTCAGGTGGTTTCCCCATTCCCAACTCACTTTATTCCCCGTCGTCGTGTCTGCCTTGGTCTCGGCACCGAGGCGGTCAAACACGGATGTCCTCTGGAGACCTGGGAGGGAAGTGAGCCCTCAGCCAGCACCTGCTGAGCCGCGCATGGAGCCCAGGCCTGGCCGAGCATCACGTATGGTGCAGACAAGGGAGGGCAGACGCGGCCAGTCCAGGCCCAGGCAGCTCTGGTCCAGGCGGGCACAGGCTGTGTCTATGCCCTGGCTAACAGTGACCCACACGTCTCTGGCTAGTGCGAAATCCACTGAAATTGACCCTTGGGCTCCTTGAGGGTGTACAAGTTCGAAACATGTGTATGTGTGGGAAGGGTTCTTAATCCTTACTTGTTCCCTTCACTCTTTTGGGGGTCATGGGTCTCTGAGAGCTTACTGACTGGTGACAAGCCCTCTCCCTACAATCCAACCCAAATGACCAGTGAAAGAATGTTTATTAAATCATGATACAGGGGCGCCTGGGTGGTTCAGTGGGTTAAGCCTCTGCCTTTGGCTCAGGTCATGATCCCAGGGTCCTGGGATCAAGCCCCACATCGGGCTCTCGGCTCAGCAGGGAGCCTGCTTCCCCCTCTCTCTCTGCCTGCCTCTCTGCCCACTTGTGATCTCTTGTCTGT
The DNA here is from genome assembly GCA_003697995.1 of Taxidea taxus jeffersonii. Classification (NCBI taxonomy): domain Eukaryota; kingdom Metazoa; phylum Chordata; class Mammalia; order Carnivora; family Mustelidae; genus Taxidea; species Taxidea taxus. Next base: position 3,249 of record RCUC01087953.1, on the reverse strand, counting down.
CAAATAAATAATTTTTTTTTAAAGATTTTATTTATTTATTTGTTAGAGAGAGAGAGAGCAACAGGCAGACAGAGTGGCAGGCAGAGGCAGAGGGAGAAGCAGGCTCCCCGCTGAGCAAGGAGCCCGATGTGGGACTCGATCCCAGGACGCTGGGATCATGACCTGAGCCGAAGGCAGCTGCTTAACCAACTGAGCCACCCAGGCGTCCCTGTCAAATAAATAGATTTTTAAAAAATCGTGATATATAAATATGATGCAACTTTTAAACAATCGTTAAAAAGAGTTAAAGCATGGGGGCCTTAATGGGTCAGTCAGTTAAGCATCTGCCTTCAGCTCAGGTCATGATCCCAGGGTCGTGGGATTAAGCCCGCCATCAGGCTCCCTGCTTCTTCCTCTCTCCGCACCCCTACCTCCCACTCATGCTCTCTGTCTCTCCCCTCAACAACAAAAGAAAATCTTTTAAAGAAAGTTCTACAACAATACCTACAGGATGATGCTATTTGTGATTTAAAACAAACTACGTATATGGGTCTATGTACAAACACACGCGGGCGGGCTCACTGTTCTGGGTAGGGTAACCATGGCCTGGGCTATGGGATTGAGGGGACAGAGTCCGGCGGTACTGTATGTTCTTCCACACCATATGAGTGTTTTTCCATGAAGACACAAACACTATTCTAAAAGGAACTCTGTGGGGAAGACCCTCTCTGTACCCCAGCTATGGACTGAACCTCAACCAGGCTCCTCTGGCTCATGACGGTTCCTACGCTTCGGGCACCTGCCCCCTGGATCTCACTAGAGCCCGCCTCTTGGCCGGTGCCCGCAGGGCCTGACCAACCCCGCACCACGCAACAGAAGGGAAATGCAGTCTTGACGCCAAAGGGCGCCCCTGCCAGGCCAATACCTTTCGCTGCCTGCTGCTGCTCCAGGATCTTGCGGGTCCGGGGGGTGGTGCCTTTGGGCATGTTGATGATGTACTTCCCCTCCATCTCGGCAGTGACCCGACGCCGCTTGGTGGGAACAGCCAGGCTCTCCTCCTCTCGGCGGGCCAGGGCTGATGGGGAGGAGAGGGATGGTGAGCATCTTCTGGGATAGAATGTGCTCCTGGGTTGGGGGCTGGACGCCCTGCGAAGGGCACAAATGTGCCCTTTATCTCCATGTGTTCGAATGACTGCAATCCCTTATCTTCCCAACCACTGCAGACTTTGAGCCACCAAGAAATTCAGAGGTCTAGGCACAACAGGGCTGCCAGTGGTGCTCAGAATCCCCACGTGGCAGCCGGCCTCTCAGGGCTCCCTGTGGCTCTGCCCCTGGCCCCAGTAGGCTAATCTCCCAGCCTAGCTGGAAAGGGGGAAACTGCTGGCTGATGGAATGGTTCAAGGGCTCCATCTAGGTAGTGCTTTCACAGGTGTAATCATTTTTTTAATTAATCAAACTGGGGGCGCCTGGGTGGCTCAGTCATTAAGCATCTGCCTTCGACTCAGGTCATGATCCCAGGGTCCTGGGATCAAGCCCCACTTCCGGCTCTCTGCTTGGCAGGAAGCCTGCTTCTCTCTTTCCCACTGCCCCTGCTTGTGTTCCCTCTCTCGCTGTGTCTCTCTCTGTCAAATAAATAAAATCTTTAAAATTAATTAATCAATTAATCAATTAACCAAACTGTACACTTACAATTTATGCACCTTACGTAAATAAATTATAACTCACTTAGATTTAAAAAAACAAATGAATCCCCTCAACACATTTGAGCTGGTCACTCCCAGGCTCACCATCTTTTTAATACTTCAGAAATTAATCTTTTTTTTTTTAAAGATTTTATTTATTTATTTGTTAGAGCGAGAGAGAGCGAGCAAGCACAGGCAGACAGAGTGGCAGGCAGAGGCAGAGGGAGAAGCAGACTCCCTGCTGAGCAAGGAGCCCGATGCGGGACTCGATCCCAGGACACTGGGATCATGACCTGAGCCGAAGGCAGCTGCTTAACCAACTGAGCCACCCAGGCGTCCCTTCAGAAATTAATCTTAACTTTCTTGCTCATGACACACAAATCAAAAAGGCCAGAGATGGGGAGGAGGTGCGGGGGCACGGGGTGTGATGGGGCCAGGCATCAGAATAACCAAGCTCCCTCCCTGGGCCTCGGTTTCCACTTGTGCCAAGATATTTGCTGTGGGGGTGGGTCCAACAAAGGCAGAGCAGTGGGGCAGACAGGAGGAAGGCTTAGAAGCCCAAAGGCCGGTGTCCTATTCCTAGCTTTCAAGCTGAGACCTGGAAGAGCAACAGAGAGGCCAAGCACAGAAAAGTCTTTGGTGGGATAGTGTGCTGGGAGAAGGGAATATCAAGGCAAAGGCCCACAACGGGAAGGAGCCTGGAAGGGACCCAAGGGAGGGAGCCAGCAGAAGACATGCCAGAGGAGTCACATTATACAGAGCCTATAAAGCCATGTGGGAAGATGACTTTATTACTGGGACAGTGGGAAGCTCTGGAAAGTTCTAGCCCAGGGTGAGAGGATCAGGTCAAGGGTCTAGAAGGATCCTCCTGGCTGCTGAGAGGAAATGATGCCTTCTGGACCTCTGACCCCTGCACCGAGCACAGGGCCTGGCACCAGTGTGGGCCTCGGTGACCATCTGTGAAAACAGACTGAGCCACCTGTAGTCTGCAGCGCTGTACCGAACACTTGAGCCTTTATGAAGACGGTAATGTCTTCATAATGTTAATGGTAATGTTAAGTGTTCTTTCCACAATAAAAAATAAGCAAAAAATCGAAAACGACAGAACTGACTACTGAGAACCTCAGCGCACCACACTGGTAGGTACATGGTCTCAAGAGCTTCCCACTGTCCCCATTCTACAGACTGGGAAAGCAAGGCCCACAGAGACGCAGGGGCTTGACCAAGTCCGAATGCTCTGGACACCCTGTGGTCTTCAAAGCACCTTGTGACCTTGGGCACGTGACCTCCAAAGACCATCCGCCAACCCACCCTCACCCCCAGCTCCTCCCACCATCCGCCCACGTCCCCTCACCGGCAGCCTTGGCACTCTTTGCTGCCATCTTGTTGGACACAGTGACCGAGATCTTGGAGGTGCTGGTGTCCGGCCGCCTGGGGGGAGTGCCGGGTGGGGAGTCCCGGTTCAGGCTGTTGGCGATCATTCGAGAGGCGGCTGCAGGGAGGAAAGGGGAGAGTCCAGTCATGCCGGGGGCCCAGGGATGGAGACCAGAATGGTGAAGGCAAACCTTGGGACTGAATGAGGAGGGGG